>CAUYQV010196454.1:0-17173 GCA_963574575.1 Galagoides demidoff | reverse complement strand
GGGACCACAGGCGCCCGCCACAACGCCCGGCCATTTTTTGGTTGCAGCCATCATTGTTGTTTGGCGGGCCCGGGCTGGGGATTCGAACCCGCCACCTTGGGTGTACGTGGCTGGTGCCTTAGCCGATTGAGCCACAGGCGCTGAGCCTTCATGTTTCATTTAACTGTGCAGTTGAGAAACTTTCACTTAACTTTCAGTTGGAGGTGATTATAATAATGTAATGATAGGCTAAAAGCCATGTATCAAGAGAATATAATAAAATTATATAAAATTAAAAGTAATGTTGACTACACCATTTGTTGGGTGGTACTTTCTCAAGGTGAGAGAAGAACAGCTTGGCCACAGGTGCAAGCTCCCTCCTGGAATTCTATGAAAGCAAGAAACGGCTACATACTTTTTGGGTGGCATGTAGCAAATTGTCTTTATTTGTGACTCCTTTTATATTTATAGTAAGCTAGTCACATACACCATATTGTTCAATAATCTTAACATTCTCTATTCTTATCTTAAACTATAGAAAAGACAGAAAGTCCAGGAAAGTAAGATAACCATCTTAAGACTAGCCGCAAGTTATTCCTCTCTAAAGACCTAAAACAACCCTACATTATCTGACTTCCATTGTCAAAGTTAAAGGTCAGGACAAGCAGGGGAGTAAAACTCTTTTTCTTCCATATACTCAATTAAGTTTCCAAGAAACAGGCTCAATGACTCTGTTTTCTTGTGGTTTTGGAAGCCACTCACTTTTACAATGGAGTTTTTCACTCCATCAATCTTTGAGCCATTCTCCTGCACAGATGGGCCACATCTGGCAGGCTGACTGACTGCATGGTCAGACTTCCTGCAAGCTTTGCCATGCTCTCCCAGGTTGCTAAGCCTCGACAAAACACACAATATTCATGAGTCTTTTCACTCAGTTTCTGGAATTAAAAGAGAAAATTTCATTAGCTAGCTTTATGTGGAAAATCACCCCACAAAGTAATGAGTTGGGCGTGGTGGCTCATCCCTGTAATCTCAGCACTTTGGGAAGCTGAGGCAGAGGAATTGCTTGAGCTCAGGAGTTCAAGACCAGCCTGAGCAACAGTAAGAGCCCGTCTCTACTAAAAATAGAAAAACTAGCCAGGAGTAGTGGCACATGATTGTAGTCCTAGCTACTTGGGAGGCTGAGGCAAGAGGACTGCTCAAGCCCAAGAGTTTGTGATTGCTGTGAGCTATGATGACACCATGGCACTCAACCCAGGGCAACAGAGTGACACTCTGTCTCAAAGAAAATAAATAAATAAATACTAACAAAAAATTCAAAGTAATGAATATTTCCAATTAAAATCTTAGGCTCTGGCTCAAGTGGCTAAGGTGCCAGCCACATACACCTAAGGTGGTGGGTTCAAATCCAGCCCAGGCCCACCAAAACAACAATGATGGCTGCAACCAAAAAATAGCTGGGCTTTGTGGTGGGCGCCTATGGTCCCAGCTACTTGGGAAGTGGAGGCAGGAGACTTGCTTGAGCCCAGGAGTTGGAGGTTGCTGTGAGCTGTGATGCCACGGCACTCTACCCAGGGAGACAGCTTGAGGCTTTGTCCCAAAAAAAAAAAAAAAAAACTTAGGCTCTTGGGTAGTGCCTGTGGCTCAGTGAGTAGGCAGCTGACAGAGGCAGATTTGAACCTGGCCTGACCAAACTGCAACAAAAAAATAGCCAGGCATTATGGGAGGCTAAGGCAAGAGAATCGCTTGTGCCCAGGAGTTTGAGATTGCTGTGAGCTGTGATGCCAAAGTTGAGATTCTTTTTTTTTTTTTTTTTGAGACAGAGCCTCAAGCTGTCCCCCTGGATAGAGTGCCGTGGCATCACAGCTTACAGCAACCTTCAACTCCTGGGCTCAAGTGAGTCTTCCGCCTCAGCCTCCCAAGTAGCTGGGACCACAGGCACCTGCCACAACACCCGGCTATTTTTTTCTTGGTTTGCAGCCATCCTTGTTGTTTGGTGGGCCCGGGCTTGATTCAAACCCACTACCTTAGGTGTATGTGGTTGGCGCCTTAGCCACTTGAGCCACAGGCACTGAGCCCAAAGTTGAGATTCTATAAAAAAAAAAAAAAAAAAAGGCTTTGTATGACCCAGTTCCAGCCTACCTCTTCGGTCACGTCATGCTCCTCTCCCTGTAGCTTCAAGTGCACTAGTCTACTAGACGAACACACCAATCTCTTTCTTGGCCTTTGCATCTGCTAAAAACTTTACTAGAACCATCTTCCTGTCTCCTTTGCATGTCTGGACCTTTTGTTCCTTTGAATATTAGCTCAATGTGTATAGTAGTATGCCCTCCTTTTCTGTTACTCTCAACCCTACCTGGTTTATTTTCTTTCTTTTTTTTTTTTTTTGCAGTTTTGGCCAGGGCTGGGCTTGAACCCACCACCCCTGAGCCACAGACATCACCCTATTTTCTTTTTTTTTTATTGTTGGAGATTCTTTGAGGGTACAAGAAACCAGGTTACACTGATTGCATTTGTTAGGTAAAGTCTTTGTCTTGCCCCCAAAGGGTGTGGTACACACCAAGACACCACCCCCCTCCCTACCTGATTTATTTATTTATTTTTTTGAGACGGAGCCTCAAGCTATCCCCCTGGGTAGAGTGCCATGGCATCCCAGCTCATAGCAACCTCCAAATCCTGGGCTCAAGCGAGTCTCCTGCCTCTGCCTCCCAAATAGCTGGGACCACAGGCGCCCGCAACAACGCCCAGTCATTTTTTTGGTTGCAGCCATCATTGTTGTTTGGCGGGTCCGGGCCGGGGATTCGAACCTGCCACTTTGGGTGTACGTGGCTAGCACCCTAGCCGATTGAGCCACAGGCGCCGAGCCCTAGTTTATTTTCTTTAAAGCATTGGAATGTAAGCTTATGGGAATGGATGCTGTACATTGTGCCTAGATCAGTGCCCACACATAATATAGTGGGTAGTCTGCAAATAGTTATTGAATAAAGTAAATTGCAAGATATGGGGAAGTATCAGAGCACACAGCAGAGATCCTACCATGGTAAGATCATTTGAACTTCAGGAAAGAGCAAGTGAAGCCAATAAAAGAAAGGTTTAATCCTGAGTGTGATGAAACAGTATGTTTTGCTTTAGAAAGATTACCGTGGCCATAGTGTGTAGAGTAAAATATGGAGGGAAGCAAGGCAGAAGACAAAGAACCAATTAGGATGTTTCAGCAGTAGTAGTGGGGATAATGGAATGCATCAATTTGATATATTCACGAGAAACATTGGTAGGACATGTTTGGGAGGTGAAACAGCTGGTGTTGAGGAACACTCCCAAGTTTCAACTTTATGCATTTGGGTGGATGGTAAAACCATTACTAAACCTGGAAACTACAAAGGAGAGCTAGCTAGAGGTGGGGTAGACTACTTGAGCCATGCTGAGTTTGAGATGTCTATTAAGTATCTACATGGTTGGTTTAACTTTGTCTCCCTTTTTTTTTTGAAACAGAGTCTCACTTTGTTGTCCCCGGTAGAGTGCTGTGCCGTCACAGTTCACAGCAACCTCAAACTCTTGGGCTTAAGTGATTCTCTTGCTTCAGCCTCCTGAGTAGCTGGGACTATGGTACCCACCACAGCACCCAGCTATTTTTAGAGATGAGGTCTTGCTGTGGCTCAGGCTAGTCTCAAACCTGTGAGCTCAGGCAATCCACCTGCCTCAGCCTCTCTGAGTGCTGGGATTACAGGCATGAGCCACTGCAGTCAGCCTTTAAATATGTCTCTTTTTTTTTTTTTTTTTTTGAGACGGAGCCTCAAGCTATCCCCCTGGGTAGAGTGCTATGGCATCACAGCTCACAGCAACTTCCAATTCCTGGGCTCAAGCGAGTCTCCTGCCTCCACCTCCCAAGTAGCTGGGACAATAGGCGCCCGCCACAATGCCCGGCCATTTTTTGGCTGCAGCCATCATTGTTGTTTGGCGGGCCCGGGCTGGGGATTCGAACCCACCACCTTAGGTGTATGTGGCTGGCGCCTTAGCTGATTGAGCCACAGGCACCGAGCCAAATATGTCTCTTGAAAGAGATAATCTATCTGGGCAGCGCCTGGTGGCTCAGTGGGTAGGGCGCCGGCCCCATATACCGAGGGTGGTGGTTTCAAACCCAGCCCTGGCCAAATTGCAACAAAACAATAGCTGAGCATTGTGGCAGGCGCCTGTAGTCCTAGCTACGCAGGAGGCTGAGGCAAGAGAATCGCTTGAGCCCAGGAGTTAAGAGGTTGCTGTAAGCTGTGTGATGCCACAGCCCTCTACCCAGGGCGATAAAGTGAGACTCTACAGGAAAAAAAAAAGAGAGATAATCCATAATCCAAGCCCCTAAAATGCCTTCTGCTCTCTTTTTTTTTGAGACAGAGCCTGGAAGTATCCCCCTGGATAGAGTGCTGTGGCATCACAGCTCACAGCAACCTCCAATTCCTGGGCTCAAGTGAGTCTTCTGCCTCAGCCTCCCAAGTAGCTGGGACTACAGGTGCCCGCCACAACGCCTGGCTATTTTTTGGTTGCAGCCATCATTGTTGTTTGGCAGGCCCTGGCTGGATTCGAACCTGCCACCTTAGGTGTATGTGGCTGGCGCCTTAGCCACTTGAGCCACAGGCGCCAAGCTCCTTCTGCTCACTTCACTGGTGCCTGGTACACAGAAGTCACTTATTATTGAAGAAAGGAGAAATCTAAGTGTGTTTTGGGGGCAGGAAATCTGGGGACATACAACTAAAGGTCGTCACTAGTTTAAAGGAGTGGGGCGGTGCCTGTGTCTCAAGGATTAGGTGCCGACCCCATATGCTGGAGGTGGTGGGTTCAAACCCAGCCCAGGCCAAAACCTGCAAAAAAAAAAAAAAAAAGTGGATAAAGTCACCCAGAAGTATGAAAAGTTAGAAGAGGGCACAAAGAGCTCTGAAGAATTCAATCATTTATGAGATATGTAGTAACAGAGGCTCTGTAGCAAACCAAACATTATACCTAATACAGGAAGTCTGGGATATTATAAGTAAAAATCATGACAATAAACTTCTTTTAAAAAAGAAGACAGGGCCTGGTATGGTGGCTCATGCCTGTAATCCTAGTTCTCTGGGAGGCTGAAGTGGGTGGATCACCTGAGTTCACGAATTTGAGGACAGCCAGACCAAGGGCCAAACCCCATCTCTAAAGATAGCTTGGCATTGTGGCAGGCGCCTGTATTCCCAGCTACTCAGGAGTCTGAAGCAAAAAGATCACTTGAACCCAAGAGTTTGAAGTTGCTGTGAGCTATGACACCACAGCACTCTACCAAGGGTGATAAAGTGAGATTCCATCTCAGAAATAAATAAAAAACAGACTAGTTAGGTGGTGCACATCACCGTACCCCTACCCCACACAAAAACACAAAAAGTAATAGTTCTGACTCTGAAAGATAAAGTAACTTACTTGAGGTTATTCAGTGGTAAGTTAGGGCCTAAGTTCAGGGTAGTGTTTTCTGTACCAGTGTGAAGCCATCCCATTTTCCCCCCATTAACATAACCTAGCTGCCTAAGAACACACCCAAGTCTCTGCACCTCTGTTCTGATGTTGTCTCTCCCACACAAATTACTCAATCCAGTCCATTACTAGTTTAGATTTCAGGGCAGTTTATTTGAAAAAAATTAAGTAATCACAAGTCCCCTCCCCCCATGCCATTTTCTACCCCTCCACCCCTAAACAGAGGGCCTGTCTCTATCATATGTAGGTAGTATGAGAAAGGAGGTGTGGTCCCACTGTGCAAGTTATTCTCTAGCCTTTAGCATGTGCTGTCCTAGTCCTGAGTCCCTCTTTGACCACAGCAACTTGTTCATAGAGCAGTGGTGCCACCCTTGGAGCACTTCAGGTGAAGTACCATCTCCTGAGTTCACTGATCACATTCCAGTCACTGTTACCAATATATGAGTTATCAGTAGTGGTCAAAGGTAGACCAGAGGCACAGGCTATTGAGGGAATACTTTCTACTGGAGAGGGTTCTAGGAATGACACAGAATGCTCAGTTTGTTAAGGTGCTGAACTACAAGATAAAAAGAGTTGGGAAGGTGTCTACTAGAGAGAAAGCAAGCTACAATCTGAGGGGCTTCTGGAAAGATATAATAAAAAAGTCCACAATAGGAAGTCTGCTCACATCATTTCAACAACAAAGAAAAAGTTTAGAGCTTAGTCTCTGAATTACTCAAGCTCTGAAATCAAAGGTATCCCTAGTTAGGGACAAGCTTCTTTAACTGCTTGTGGAGACTGAATGAAATGTTTATAACTAGTCAGGTGTGGTAGCTCACACCTGTAATCCTAGCACTTTGGGAGGCTGAGGCAAGTGGATTGCTTGAGCTCTTAATTTGAGACCAACCTGTGCAAGAATGAGATACCATCTCTATTAAAAAAATATATAAATGTTTATCACTGTCTTTTTGCTCTAACTCTTCTCTCACTAAATAACATTCTAATGTGAAATCTGGTTTCCTCAATGGATATCACCACTATAAAAAGAAGGTCCATTATGGGCAAGTGAACAATTTAAGTATGGCATATAAACCACTTTCCTATAAGGGGGTTAGCCAAAACCTGCGATGAGATGAGAAATCTGACTTTCCAAATCTACTGAGAAGCCCATATCCTTAATATATCTGCCCTCTTGGCATGATTACAAGATGCAGGACTCAGATGCCATAGTAGTAAGGGAGAAGTATCCATCAGCAACAGTGGTTATCTAGTCCTAGAAGTTTAAGTATACAGCCCTGGCAGTCACTTGTAAGTCCAGTGGGCTGTAGCCCAGCCCTGGCCCTTGCACAGGTCCCTATGGCGAAGGAAACAGGCATGGACTCGAAATCGACGGCCACAATGGGGACAGGCATGCAGAGCTCCAGCATGGGTCTTCATATGTTCTGTCAAATGGTGCTTCAGTTTGAAGCGCTTGTTGCAGATGCCACAGCCAAAAGGCCGAAGGCTGAAGGTCAGCATGATATGCCGGTCACGCTTTGGCTTCACTGCAAATCTCTTCCCACACAAGCAACCAAAGAGTTTTCCATCTGCAGGGGGTGTTCCCCCTAGCTTCACAGGTCCATGCACAGCCTGCCCAGTTCCCCCAGGTCCTCCACCGCCTGACAGGATTTCATTCCCATGAAGATCCACGGGTTTCCATGATGGCCCTCCACCCCCAGATGTTGCCCCTGCCCCTGAGGGCAACAAGAACCCTAGCTCCCCATTTCCTTCAGTGTCCCCTCCAGGAAACACTTTGGTCTCCTCCTTTGCTCCTCCAGACTGAGTTCCACCTCCTGATATCTCCTCCTTAGGTTCTAAGGGTTCCTGTTTAATGTAGAAAACTTTGGGGGGCAATGCAGCAGGAGGGGCAGGAAGCTCAAGTGATGCACTCTCACTTTCTGGAAGCCTGAGGGGAGTAACAGATATGGGTAGTGGGTGGGATCCAGGAGGATGGGTTAAACTTCCTGATACTCTCTGAGACTGAGGAGTCTGAGAAAGTACAGCTGATCCCTGGTCCTCCTCTTCTTCTTCCTCCTCTTCTTCTTCCACCTGAATTTGTAACACTTCTCCCAGTTCACTCCCCTCCCCTCCCACAGGGCTTTCAGTGGAAGCACAGTACTGCACTGGGGTCTGGAAAGAAGAGCGAATGCACCAACTTCTTGGAGAGGATGTGGTGGAAGTGGCAGAAAGAAGTGTGTGGTAGGAGGTTGCTCCCCGGGATGAAATTCCACCACCTGAACTTTCCAGTTCTCTAAGAATCTCTGAACACTGATCTACTACTTGCCACATCTGAAGGCCACTGGCCACAAGGAGATGGGCAGGGAGAGCATCCAGTGGCAGGCGGAGACGCCCTGAATAAATAAGCTGGAGCAGCCCCTCAAAGGCATCGGCTTCAATGACACTAGGCAGGGTGAGACGAGGTGCATCCCCCAAAAGTAGCTTGTCATGGAAGTATGGAGAGGCAGCAGCCAACACTGCTTTGTGAGCCCTAAGTTCCCTACCCTGCACCAGGAGTGATACATCACAGAACTTTCCTTCTAGCCTGTGGCGGTTCAGGGATTCCAGCAGCGATGAGCTATGCTGCGGGAACTCGATCTGGATTGTCCGTGGGGCTGGGTTGCAGATCGGGGAGGAGGGTACAGAAGGCAAATGAGTTGAGGTATCCATGGCCTCTTCGCAAAGAGAGATCCCAGAGGGTCTGGAGGAGGAAACGGAGGTTTAGGGTTAGACTCCACGTGAGATGGAATACCGTAGAGGAAAGAGATGAAGGTCACAGAAGCCCTGGATAATGGAGGAACCACATCCCTCCAAACCACTTCCCTCCCCAACATTTGGAAATTTTTCAGTCAGTAGTGGTTTCTGCAGATTAGTCCCGCCCACCAAGAAAACAAAAGCAACAAAACACCAACCGAGGATTTAACTTCCAGATGCTATGTAAGATGTTGAAGAGGTCCTTCAGCCACGAGTCTGACCCTGCTGGCCTAGAAATGCTCCTGCCCGCCGCTCCGCTTCGCCTTACGGTGACCACAAAAGCCAGCTCCCAGGAAGCCGCGGCTATTGGGATTCCCCGAGTCCGGGCCTGGCTGCCCGCCCTGCCGACACGCCCCCGCGGTTACACAAGCAGCGCTGGCCTAGCCTCACCTCGGCCGCCACAGCGCCGTCCCGAACCGGAAGTCACCACCTCCCGCCGGACGCCCACGCCGGGTGCGCAAGGCGTAGCTAGAGCCGCAGCCAGTCCAGGAGCGGGAAACTACAAGCTTCGTGATGATTGGTTACGCAGAAGAGGAGGGCGGTGCTAGTAGGAGGCCCGTGGCCCCTTACCGCAAGCTTTCGGGGTAGCAGGTAGAGCTGCAGAGGTTCCCGCAGCTGCGGAGAGTCGGGAGCTGAGGCGTTGGAAAGCACAACCTGGACGGAGAGGGCAGACCGTCAGCGGTTCCGGCCGTTTCCCGGTGACTAAACGTAACGCTCGCCCCCCGGTAGGTACAGAGAAGGGCGAAATTACTTGGGTACCATGTGGGTTGGTCAGTTGCCCACATCACCTTGTGTACTCCGACCACCGCGCAGGGTAGAGGTGGCCGTCCTCAAGTTTCCGTGCAGGGGAAACTAAGTCACTCAACTGGCAAGTAGTGGGCCTACGACTGGAAGTCTGCTTTAAGGAACCAGGTTCTTTCTTAAAGCTCCACATGGGAGCAGTTTAACCAACAGGCAAATAAACCTTATTTCTAGTTTTTATAAAACGATATGGGGGAGTAGGGGAATGAGCAAGTGGGAGGAGAGGAGTGTGGGGTATGGGGGGGGGTCAAGGTGTATGGCACACCTCTTGGGGGCGGGGCACAACTTTAAGTGGGACTTTAACAAATGTAATCAGTTTGACCGAATTTTTTTGTACCATCAATAAATACCAAACAATAAAAAAATATGTATTTTATCCGATAACGCCGCTGCTCCTGTTCTCTTTGTTCCTTCGGACTAGGTGAAGCAGTGGATGAGGAGAGAGCTATGCCGGGAAGCCTAGCCAGTGCAAATTAACCCTATTCTAAAATAGAGTAAATCTCACGGGAGAGTGACATTCTATTAGGAGAGTATGACATCAGGCAGAAATGTACGATTTGTCTCTTAGGTTGTCAGCTTTCTCTCAAAAAGTAAATCCCATTACCCTGCTGGTTTGTCTGGACATCCCAGCCTTAAAAAGTCAGCGATAAAAGAACAATCTCCGTTTATTAAACATGATTTTTCTGTTTCACCACACACTCCAGAAAAAAAGGAAATGAAGTTGGGAGGGAAAAGGGACAATAGTAAGGGATAGAGAAGGCTGGGAGTGGGATGGGGAGGGAAAACGAGAAAACAAAACAAAACAGGTAGGAAGAGCATCTCCCTACCCTTTAAGGTGGTGGGTGAGGAGGGAAGCATAGGGGTGGGGAGGGGAGGGGGCCAGGAAGCTCTGTACAGAGGGGTTGCCTCCAGCCCACACACACACACCCCGGATATGTACAGTACAAACCCCAGATAATTACAACAGCGAAAGAAGAGAAAAAGGGGTGGAAAGTCCAGGGGTAGGGCCTGAGGTGAGGAAAGCAAATGAAAGGGCACAGGGATAAAATTTCACATATTTACAACTTTTATATAAGTATAAATTTGGCCCCGGCTGGGTGTACGAGTAGGGGTATGGAACTGAAGGGGAACTGTCCATACAAAAGAAAGAAGGGTGGAGTCTGGGAAGTCTCAATACCAAACGCAAGAAGAGATGAACGGGCAAGGCTGGGTAGAGGACAGCAGTCAGGGAAGGGGGGGTGCCAAGGAGGGGCTTCTCCTCCCCTCCATAGCCTACCCACCCCAAACCCCATCCATCCTACCTCCCCTATCCCGCCAGAGAACTATATACAGAGAAACACCGAAAAAATTGTGGAAGCTGGCGGGAGGGAGGGAGGTGGAGGGAGATTGGGGGTGGGGAGTAGGATGAGAGGGAAGCCCAGCCCGGTCCTACCTCCCCCCACGGGGACAGAGTCATGGAAGGGGGCCCCTCCCAACACCCCTCCTCCAACACAGGTCCCCCCACCCTGGGGGAGAGAGACATGGCTTTTCCTAGAGTAAGTTCCCCCCTCCCCCTGGGAGTAGAGACCAAGAAGAGAGAGGAGAGGTGCAGGAGGGGCTTGTGTTGTCAGGGTAGGGCAGATCAACTAGTCTGTCCTCCCCAAGATACACACCCTCCAAACCCTAACCCCTCACTCTAACCTCAATTCCACCCCACCCAACACACTGGGGGAGGGGGGGGCATAAGCCCCCTCACCCCGCTCTGGGACCAGCCAAGAGCAGATCAGGTGTGGGAAGAAGGGGAGACAACTCCCATTCTCCCCTTGCCGCCCCCTCCCTGCCCCGGTGGCCCCCTCCACCCCATTAGGTTCTGGGTGGGGAGGGAATAAATTTAAGAGTGGTAGGAGAAGAAGTTTGTGCGTGCTGAGCCCCCCCAGACGCTCCTGAGAAATCAAGGGATAATAGGGCCCCCTCAACCCGGGGTCCCCTCCCCATAACAAGGGGGGCAGGGGAAGCCTAAATGGGGCGGTGGAGGAGAGTTAGATTGTCAGCTCTGGTTACTGCTAAAAAATCACCCTGAAGTTGAAAGTTTGGAGGTGCCACACCCCCAAGGTGGGGGTGAGGGTCTGTCCCCCAGTGCTCAGGGGAACGATGAGGCAGAGGATGGGGATAGCACCCCGGAGTGAAGGGGTCTGTGTGGGGTAGGCGGTGTCCTGGAGCAAGGATCCCTGGGGGTCTAGGAGGGGGCAGCACCCCGACAGGTAGGAAAAGGGGGCAGCTGAGGGTCCCCACTCTCCCTCCTGGAAATGGTGCAGTGGGGGTAGGGGATCAGTGCCCCCCTAAGGAGGCATTCAGGGAGGCAATCCCACTGTCCCTCGGTGATGTCCAGTCCTGGTGGTTGGTGCTGTTACAGGGCAGGGTGCACAGGGAAGGAGAAAGTCTGTGATGTTGGGTGGGCTAGTGGTCTGCGGTGTTTCGGAACTCGCCGTTCTCCGTGATCTGCAGCCGGGGTGGGGGGGGTGGGGCTGGGGGGGCCAGGCCGTTCCACGGTGGGGCCAGCGTCACACGCGGGTTTGTTGGACCCAAGGGGGGAAGCTGCCTCTCCTGCAAAACACCAAAGAGGAGAGCGCGGACTTATTGAGACGCTTCAAGGGAACCTGGATGCCAAGCCCCCAGGCAATGGTCTCCCCTACAGCCAGCCCATTCTACAAGCCTTGTCCCATCCCCTCCTCCGAGGACAATCCCCACCATACCCCTGTTTTGTTGCTCACCTGCAGAAGTTACATCCTCTGGGATCAGGGAGAAGAGAATCTCACCCCCAGACTCCTTTCAACCCAATGTCACGCCAGGAAACCAGCTCAAAAGCAAGTTCCTACCTCACCCCCAACCTAATCCCTCTAGCTTACCTACATATCCCCTGCCCAGCCCGCTCTCCTCCCCTTAGAACCCCCTCCCAGCCCACCCCCAATCTGATGTAGGAACTTGGTGTTGAGGAACAAGGGGAGGCAGTACAGCAAAACCTCATTAATCCAAACCCCTGTGGATTTGGAACTTTTTCATAATTTGAACAAAAACTGGGCTTGAGTTTTCCTTTATCTGTGAAGAAAGGGTGTGCTAAGTAAATTAGTGGTGGAAATGTGTCTGTAGGAGGGGATATTTAACCTATACCAGAAAATAGACTTTTCAATCCTATCTATTCATTAATGCATGCTCCCTGAGGACCTGAGTGGAAAAAGCGTTGTTCATTGAGTTCTACTTACTGTATATATTTTGAAGACATGCATTTCATTAAATAGATACTGTCATTCAGTTTTGTCACTTATTCACAGTGGCCATCTTCTCAAATATAACATTTCCAAATTAGAGAGGTTTAACTGTACTGGGGGGAAAGGAAGGGGATTCAGGGAAGTGATGTGGGAAAGGAAAAATCTTGTGGGAGGGCTGCCTCTCTCTCACACTTATGGTAGAAATGACTAGGAGCTTCTGCAGACACAGCATGCCCTAATCTCTGCATCTCTGGGAAGCAGAAACTGGCTTTATTCTCTTCCACCCCTGCCTTCCTTTCAGTCCCCTCTCCCTGGGTGCCCAGTTAGAAGGTGAGGGGTACCAGACCCTACTCCCACCCATGGTCCTATTCTCATCATCTCCTATTGCCACTCCTGGACCAAACTGCTGGATCCTGCCCTAGTCCTACCCTCTATTCCTCTGCTAGAAAAAAGTAAGTTACCCGAACTTCCCTCTATTTCTGGTCACTCATTTGGCTTTTCAAAATTTAGGCTCAGGCCAGGCACAGTGGCTCATGTCTATAATCCTAGCTCTTGGGAGGCCCAGAGCTAGGAGGGCCCCTTGAGGTCAGGAGTTCAAAACCAGTCTGAGCAACAGCGAGATCCCCATCTCTACTAAAAATAGAAAAAATTAGCTGGGTGTTCTGCTGATGCCTGTAGTCCCTGTTACTTGGGAGGCTGAGACAGAAGTATCCCTTAAGCCCAGTAGTTTGAGGGTGCTGTGAGCTAGACTGATGCCGTGGCACTCTAGGCTGGGGCAACAGGTGAGATTCTGTCTCAGAGGAAAAAAAAAACAAAAAAAAACCTTAGGCTCACAGCTAATTTATAAATTAATGGCTGAGTTGCAGGGGGACCAACACCCGGTTTAGAACAAATGTCCAAATTATTTCCTGGGCTACAGGGCATTTAGATCTGGGAATGTGGCTATGTCTGACATCTCCAAAGGATACAAAAACGTTCTAAGTAAGGACTGCCAGATTTGTATTCCCTTCTATCCCAGGATTAAGAGCTCCCATCACCTAAACCTCAGCCTTAAGCAAAGCTGCTTGCTGGGTATCACATAACTTTTTGCAAGTCAATGAGAGAGGCAATTTCGAATGGTAGGGTATCCTGAGTACAGCAGAGAAAGGAACCCCCAGATTCCCTTCTATTTGTCTGCTGGCAACAGCACACAGGCATGCCCCCTACACCCCCATGGACCCAAATTTAGAAAGTAGATAAATTAGGGTGCCATTATTCATTTTACAAAAGAATTCACTGCAGGAGTCCTTTAAATGGTGAGGTCCCCTGGTGCCTTTTAGCATCTGTTTACAGATCACTAACTACTTTGAAAGAGAGGCTGAGCAGAAAGACTTTAAATTTATAGTGTGAAGAACCACTGCTCACTGCAGATCAATCCCAAAGAAAACAAAACATCTTGGAAATGATGTCTGTGGCTTCCAGGTTCTCATTTACTAGCTTTTTAGGTAGGATTCTGTCCGGTAAGGCCACTGGGTGGCAGGAGAGGCGGAGTGAGTGTCTTTAGCAATAGAGGGAGGTTATTTAGCATGCTGTTCCTGGCATCTCTGCCTGGGAAATAACATTGAACCTAGCCTATGATATGATCTAGGAAGACATCTCTTCCCACTTCTCACCCCCAGGTCACAAGGGTAAGTCCATGTCCTAACATCTGTCCAAGGTTCTTTTCATGCTTCTTCTCTTTGTTCCACCCATCCTGCCTATTGTGGGAATATCTCAACAGCATTTTTTACCAGGGTACCCCAAAGTCTCCCTGACTTAATGACCTACTCCTAATCCCTACCCAATTGGGGCTGATATGAACCCCAGGATGCCTTCTACCTCTCAAATGTAAGGGAGGAGGAAGAGAGAAAAAGGCAAGGAGTGGGAAGGAGGGTAGAGAATTAAGGTTAGGGAAAGAAGAGGAAACCTCAACCTACCTGCTGCAGTCAGCACAGCCCCTATAGCCAGGGTTCCCCAACCCATCACCACCTCCCATTAACAAAACCCACTCCCAACTTCCCAACCCTCAAGGACGCTCTGGTGAAATGGGGGGTGACAGACATACACTGGAGAGGCAGAGGAAGAAGAGTGTTTAGAGTCCAGAGGGAAGTTTGGACGTGTGGTTTTGTAGAGAAGGGGGTGCAACCTGTGAATATGCTGCGCCTGTCTAGGTAAAACTCTTGGCGTTGCTAAGGTATCACTGAACAGTTCTGGGAGGCAGCAGCAAGTGCTCTCTATGGATGGTGCCAACATGAGTCTGTGCAGGAGGTGTTAGGGGTGGGGTGTGTGGAGGTTCTTTGTGTGTAGAGGGGTGAGGCTCCATAGGAGAGTTGGAAGGGAGTGGGCTTTATGACCAACCTGCAGTGGTCCGGAGTCACCTCCCCCTGTGTCTTCCGCCCGTGGCCAAAGCGGAACCAGGAGAATTACCTGATGAGGAGCTGCAGGGGGAGAGAGTGGGGTCATGGGATCAGGAGCCTTAGTGGTTGTGGGGGAAGCCTGGGAGAATCATGCTCTCAGAGCAGAGGAAAGAGGAGTATGGGTAGGAAAGTGAGCAGAATTGGGGGAAAGCAAGGGGTAAGGGGGTACAGGAGGGAAGTCCTACAAGTTGGCTGGGGAAAAGAGGCTGGGCAGCAGGGAAATGGGAAGCAGGTCAGGTGTAAGGGTTGAGGGCGAAGATCAGAGAGGCTGGAATTAAACACTGAGGGAAATGGGAAGCTATAGGGCAGAGGCCTTCAAGATCTAAAGGGCCAGGAAGAGGAAGCTATGCAGGAGCTGCCAAGAAGTCAGGAAATTTGACCCAAGAGAATAGAGGTAACAGGGACCCTTAAGTGTCTAGGGTGCCTACCAGAGCTTGGGGAAACTACAGCTTATTTTCTATTCTATTCTAACAAATGGCAGGTTCTAGCCCTCCAGGCCAAAGAAAAGCTCAGAGGAAGCTGAACTTAGTGCCTTTAACAGGAGAGGGGAAAGAAGAGGCTGAGGTTCAAGGAATTGCACTGGATATGGGAGCAGAAAGACTCAGCTTCTGGTGGAAGGTCTTGACACAGGAGTGGAAAAACAGGGAAGCACAGGGGTAGGGCTGACGCTGCCAGGAATAACAAAGGCACAGACGATGGAATGAAGATGGGGTCACTGGGGGGCTACTGGGAGCAGCCAGTTGACAAATGGAGGACAATAGGAAAGACAGATGGTGATGTGGCTGGGATGGCTGGTGTGGTGAGTGCACGAAGGACAGTGGGATGGATGGGGATGGGACACGGAGAAGATAAATGACATTGTAATTTCCACCTGAGCGTCGAGCAGCCTCTTCTTGGGTTCAGGTAGCGGCTCAGCCATGGCGGGGTGGTCCCGGCGCAGCTCCTCCTCCACCAGCATCAGCCTGAAGGGACGGGCTTCAGTGGGGTTAGTGGCGGGCACAGCTCGGAGCCTGCCCATGAAATTCCTGATCCCAGACAACCCCACAGCTCTCTGGAAAAACCTTGCTTGAGGCTCTCTTTCTCCCCTTCCCTCAGAATCTCTCCATTGCTGTGACCCAAAAGACAATTATTACACAGGATAATGCTCTCCACCTTTCTCTTAGGGGACTCTCACATCTACCTGCTAAGGGCAGCTTCTGTGCCTCAAAGACTTTTTTTTTTTTTGAGACAGAGCCTCAAGCTGTTGCTCTGGCTAGAATGCCATGGCATCACAGCTCACAGCAACCTACAACTCCTGGGCTCAAGTGATTCTCCTGCCTCCGCCTCCCAAGTAGCTGGGACTACAGGTGCCCGCCACAATGCCCAGCTATTTTTTGGTTGCAGCCATCATTGTTGTTTGGCGGGCCCCGGCTGGATTCGAACCTGCCAGCTCAGGTGTATGTGGCTGGTACCTTAGCCTCTTGAGCCACAGTCATCCAGCCTGTGCCTCAAAGACTTCTATTACCCAGACACCCCCAGCCTTCCCTCCTCCCAACTGGGACAGCAGTGTCCCTTCCCCAGATCCTTTGTGCCTGAAGACCTGACTTCTACGTCCTCTAAGTCACCTCACAAAACCTAGGCCATTTTCAGTGACTGTCCCTGGGGCACCCCTAACCCTAGGGGGTCTCCATAATCATTATTCCTAGTATCTCTCTTCCTTTGATGAAAATTCTCAAGGTGACTTCTCATACAGGGTATCAATTAAAGCAGTAATTAAAAAAAAATGTTTCGAGTCCAGAAGCCCTTCTCTTTTAACTATATCTTACTCAAAAATACATTTAGGGTTAGCATGGTGGCTCATGCCTATAATCCTAGCACTTTGAGTGATCCCAGAGGATCACTTGAACCTGGAAGTTTGAAACCAGCCTGAGCAATATAGCAAGACCCCATTTCTACAAAAGATTTAAAAACTAGACAGGCATGGTATGGTGGTACTTGGCTAAAGTCCCACCTACTTAGGACATTGAGACAGGAGTAAGGATACAGTGAGCTATAATGATGCAACTGCACTCTAACCTGGATGAAAGTATGAGATCCTGTTTCAAAAAAAAAAACAAAAAACAAACAAAAAAAAAACACCTTTTCTAATAGACACCATTCTAAGGCTGGTGAGGGAGGGTCTGCCCAAGATAAGGTGGTCAAGAGCTACTTTGGCTAGGGCATCCTGCTTAGCTTGGTGTAAACATTATAAACTAGGTTAAGAATAAACCAGTAGGCTCGGCGCCTGTGTCTCAATCGGCTAGGGGACCAGCCACGTACACCTAAGATGGCGGGTTCGAGTCCCCAGCCCAGGCCCACCAAACAACAATGACGGCTGCAACCAAAAAATGGCCGGGCGTTGTGGCAGGCGCCTGTGGTCCCAGCTACTTGGGAGGCGGAGGCAGGAGACTCGCTTGAGCCCAGGAGTTGGAGGTTGCTATG
>CAUYQV010196451.1:0-11878 GCA_963574575.1 Galagoides demidoff | reverse complement strand
CATGGCATCACAGCTCATAGCAACCTCCAACTCCTGGGCTCAAGCGAGTCTCCTGCCTCCGCCTCCCAAGTAGCTGGGACCACAGGTGCCCGCCACAATGCCCGGCCATTTTTTGGTTGCAGCCATCATTGTTGTTTGGCAGGTCCGGGCTGGGGATTCGAACCCGCCACCTTAAGTGTACGTGCCTGGTGCCTTAGCTGATTGAGCCACCGGCGCCGAGCAAGGTTTTTTTTTTAAAGAGTGGATGACTTAAGAGCAAAATGAAGTGGTATCTAATGTTTTATTATAAATTCAAATGTCTGTAATTTGGTAAATAAGACCATTTTCTCATTTATTTTACTAGTTGTATTTGTCTTTCAAGGTCATCAAGGAATGCTCTGATGTGACCTAACCACCACCACCACTCTATGTGTTGGAGACTTTCTCAGATACTTAAATGCTGGCACCAAAACTTCTTTGCCAATTTGACCGATTTTCTTCTTACTACTTCTCAAGAGTATGACAGGAACTTTGAAAACTGGAATTTAGGTGATACTTCCATTGGCCTGGGATGTCTGTATTAAATGGAATTATGAAGACTAGGAGCCTCTCAGATAGGTTATTTACATATGTGTTGACAAATACCCTCACAGGTTTTGCACAATGGAGGAATTAGTGAGTTATTTTGCAGAGCCAAGCCAGTTTTATACTCCAATAAACAACAGGCTAAATAACTCATAGTCAGAGACCAGCCTACCCTGAGAAACCCTATACCTGCAAAGGGTTCAGGGTAATGAAACTGACTGTTACCAAATCCTGTTATCTGTCTGGGTGGAAAAATGCTCAACAAAACACCGATAGCCCAGCAGGTAGAGAATTGAATTAAGGCCAACAAAACCTCTGAGTGAAGGGCAGGTTCAAGACAATAACTGCGTGATAAAAGAAAACTTTCCCAGGAACTCAAGTCTTAATAAAATTGATAAGTACTTTGAGGTTTTAGATGGATCTAACTTCTTCAAGTTCCTAGGGTTTGGGGAATAGGCAGCTTTAGTATGTACAGGCAATCTGCGCAACTCACGATAGAGCCCAAGGTAGAGTCTGGTTTATGTAGTCCAGCTAAGATTGGTATTATTGTGTAAATACTTATACTGAACTTTAAAAACAAAGCTTTCTCTCATTGTTCTAGATACTCATTGCTTAAACACTTGGAATAAAAGAAAGATTCTGAGAATACCTATAAAAATATTTTAGGTTAAGAAGACAACAATTCTCAAAGATAACCCAAGATACATTTGGTGAATTAAATGTTTACCTCTTCCTTCCTCTTTAGCTGAGCAACGCTTGACAGGAATAGAAAGGTACCTATCTTTAAAAATGTACCTTTAAAAAAAAAAGTTCCTTTTCAAGAATCATTAATATAGAGAAAGCTAAATGTCAGCTACGGATAAACCAATAACCACATTCCACAAATAATCCAAAGAAGTGTTTTCTTTTCATCTCTCTCTGGATATCACAACTGAGTAGGGGAGAAAAAGCAAAATCACTTGCAAAAGCTGCTGAACAGGAGTGAAAAGGGCAAGAAAGCTGTAGAATTAGATGTAAGCAGGAGATTATTACAACTTTGGAGAAAATCATAAAAATCTAAATAAATTCTGCATGAAATTCTTTCATGACAATGAAATGAGTTAAACATGTGAAAACACTTTGTAATAGTGCCAGGCACATATTTCCCATTATGAGATTATGAACATTTTAAAAATACAGTCTATATACTATGCTCTTCAGTACCCAATATCATTCCAGCATGTAGTAGGTGATCAAGGAACAATTGCTGACTGAAGGGCGGCTATGAACAATCTTCTACTGGGATTTCCCTAAAAGGCACCATTTCCCTATATCTTCAAAGCATGACTTAATTCAATACAGGACTGAGAGGCAACTTGTAGAAATGATTCCAGGTTGCAGAGTACCCACACCTGTATGCATCAGTAGAGGGAGTAATGAGAGAGCAATGAACAATATTAGATGAAAGCCAGGAGAACTATGGAAAAGTCTTAACACAAATCCAAATGAGTTTGAATTACTGAAAGTATTATTTTCCTGGCAGAGCCCTGGCCTGCCCTTTTAATCTTTACTGATAAGGCCATGACTATTACACCATCTGGGATAGGTCAAAATTAAGTGGAGATTCTGATCTCATCACTAATTACTCCTTTATTCAAGTGGGGGTTGGGGAGTGGGTGGGAATGTTTTGGAAAAGATTTTCAAATGACACAGATTTGCTAATAAAATGCTCAGGAGCTGATTTAGGCCTACTTAATCTCCAGGACATCTAAAAAACCACAATATCTATCAGGACTTCTTATCCTGGAAAATCCCAGAGTAATTTACATTTTTTTTTTAATCCCTGTGTTTAGTAGTCATGTCACTCACCACTGAAATCCAGCTCTCATTTCTAGAGTAAAAGAGAGCAATGTTTTAAATAGGTACCACCACATAATAGGATGACGAGACACATAGCTCACATCTTTGAAAAGAGACAGACTGGCTTTACCCAGTTGGAACACAGCCAGCCTCTCTGGGCTTACCATACTCTGGACACAGCATGATCAGTTCCTTCCGTGGACAGCAGTGGGTAAGATAGTAAATAAGAGTGAGAGAGCGCTCAATGATTAAATGAACAAATACAATAAAGTTAGAGTGTTAGGTCTAGTGGGCCTAGGCTATAATGGAATAATACCAGTTAACTCCTAGCAAATGTCTGGACTGCAAGCTTCAGAAAAAAAAAAAAAAGAAAGAAAGAAAGGAAGGAAGAAGTTATAGTTCACTCCCAAAATAGGTGGGCAAGTAGTAATTAATTTCTTGTTTCTAGGCTGGGCGCCTGTGGCTAAGGCATCAGCCACATACACCTAAGGTGGCGGGTTCAAATCCAGCCTGGACCAGCAAAACAACAATCATGGCTGCAACCAAAAAATAGCCAGGTGTTTTGGCGGGCGCCTCCCAGCTACTTGGGAGGCTGAGGCAGGAGACTCGCTTGAGCCCAGGAGTTGGAGGTTGCTGTGAGCTCTGAAGCCATGGCACTCTACCCAGGGAGATACCTTGAGGCTCTGTCTCCGAAAAAAAAAAAAAAAAAAATTTCTTGTTTCTAGTTCACTTTAAATTGCTTGCTTGGCTAACTTCCTGGGAAACAGATCAAGAGGTACCAACTATTCCTGGACTGACTTTCAAACAATACCAGGTGGGGAAAATACTGAAACTAAGATGTATGGGGGGAAGGTACTGAAAATAAGATGTATAAGGGAAAATATTAAAACACAGATGTATGATGTATGACTAACTGCAAAATTCTGCTTCTGTATAATGCTTGCTTGCTACCCTACCCTGATGTACCTGGACAGCCTGCAAGCCAACCAGGGTGCAGACCAAGCCTTAAAGCCCCGACCCCTAAAGCACTCAGAGCTGCTCTCAGAAACTCCATGTTGAGACACTGAGGCAGTCACTGGCCAGCTCTTCAATAAAAGGACTCCTTTATAAATTTAACTTGTTTGGCAGTGTAGCCTTTGTGGAACTCCTGGGCATAACAAGAGAAGGTGCTGGCCTACAGAGAATTAGGTTGGATGAGACAGGGTCTTTCCCATTAATCAAATTCATGTAAAAACGAATTTAATTTGAAATATCAACATGTGGCTAGTGGCCACCATATTGGACAGGGAAGGCTAAGTGGGTCCCTCGGACATCTCTGTTCTTCCTCTGTCTTCTTTGGGGTGTTCTCCTTTCTCTTCTCTCAGCTGCCAGTTCCATATTGGGGTCTCTCATGGGTTTCCTGCTTTGTGACTGCACAGTTTCCTTGGCTGTCCTTGAGACATCTCTCATTCCACATGACCAAAACCTAACTCTTTGTCTTCCTAAACAAAATGTTCTTTATAAATGTGTTACTTTAGTTGGAGGTATTACCATCCACCCAGACCCCCAAGCATAGAATCCTAGACAGCCCACACCCCTGCCACTATAATATACTCTTGATTTTCAATTCTTGCTATATTTATTTTTATTTTTCCAAATTCACCCTTACAGCATAACCATCACTATAGATTCCAAACCGCCATCCTCTCTTACCCACATTTCAACCAATAATCTTCCAGCTCAGGGATTCTCAGTTCTAACTGCACATTGAAATCACATGGGGAGTTTAAAACATAACCAGTGCTTGGATCCCCCCCCCCCCCCCCAGAGATGTGATTTTATTGCGGATGGGATGGATGGCAGGCATTGACATTTTTTCAATCTCCCAATGTGACTTCTGTGGAGTCAGATTGGGAATCACTCTTCCAGCTCATCTTTCTGGGTCCAATATAATTGTCCCTAGGGCCACACCCTAAAGAAACAGCACAGTATTCTTTCTAAAATGTTCACCGGTCCTCTCTGCTTAACCCCCCTCATGACTGCCCATCCTCTAGGAAACGACCCAGATTTCTTACCATTCCTGGCCTTTCCAGTCAGGTGCTGACATGCTCACCCTCCCATTTCTCACTCCCCACCTATATGCTGTTTTCTTCCTGTGTTCACACCCTCTTTGTTTTTTTTTTTAAATTTTTTTTATTAAATCATAGCTGTGTACATTAATGCAATTATGGGGTGCAATGTGCTGGTTTTATATACAACTTGAAATATTTTCATGAAACCAGTTTCACACCCTCTTCTTTGCTCACAAGCTGATCTCTGCTTTTCACCTGGAGACATCTACACATCCCCAAAGACACAGCTTCAGCATCACCTAAGAAATATGTTTTGCTTGGGTACCACTCCTCTGTGCATGGAGCACCCTGCACATACATCTCTGTAAATAATATGTCATAAGTATATAAAAAATGGATATGTACACCTGGATCTCCCACTTCCCTGCCAGTCAGTTTTCTCAAAGCACTCCTGGTTTATATCTGTTGTTTTCCTTTGATTATTAATGGTGCCCCCTCTGACTCTCCATCTCAACATGGACAGTACATTGGAAGTTACCCTACCTATGAGCTTGTTGAAGTTTGTAATTTCAATGCTTAATATACCTAAAGCTTGGTATATGTTCATATGCTCAAAAAATGAATGAAGGAAGTATTCTATCACCTTCATAAGCACATAGTAGATATTAGAAAGGCCTATTTAAAAGTTTAACAAAGAAATAAATCATCACACAGCCACCTCTTAAAAATAGGATTTTAGAGAGTAAACTGAAGTCTTCTTGCTGAGCTTAATATCCCTTTGTGTTTTTGTATGTTCCTTGCAGCTTTAGGGATGTTGGAGAAGTTCCACACAGTCATCAGGTGGGTGAGGACCAAAATATAGGTGATTCCTGGAATGGCCCCAGTCATTGTCTGTTCCTGTAATGGCAACTAAGCTTTTGGTGGCCAAGAATTTGGGCCCTGGTGTCAGACTGCCTACATTTGAATTGTGTTTCTCCACTAGGAGGACACAGGGCTTTGGCAAGTTATTTAAACTCTCTAAGCCTGCTTTACCATGGAGGATGTTAAGAGTGTCTGATTTATCCAGTTCTTTTGAGAAATGAGTAAGGAAAACTCTGCAGAGAGTTCAACATGGTGTCTGCCATAAAGCTCTGAATTAACAGTCATCCTTATTATTTTATCTATTTTACTTGTTGAACTTATAAATATTTCATTTTAAGAAGGTATTTGTCTGCATTTAAAAAGACCTTTAAAAAATCACTGTTCTAGAATGTTGTGATTGTAGAGATTCCAGACCAGTTCTCCCCCGGGATCCTTGTAACTTGAGTTGCTAATGGAGCCAGTGTTATTTCTTTACTCTGCAATTCAGAGACTAAAGTCCACACCTTGCCTGTTCACTAGTACCCAAGGGTGGAAAAGGAAATACTAACCCAGGACTCGAATTTCAGTGTGAGCCACAGGTGTTTTGGGGTGCCAGCTTCCAGCAGCATGGCATAAAAAGACATTAATGCTCTTGCCAATGTTGGGAATATTACCACAGTACATCTACTACAAATATTTACTTTTTTTTAGTTGGAATACCAGGGGACACTAGGGTTTCTGTTTGAACAGTGCTTTCAGGCAGAACTCATTGAAACGACATGAAAAACTCTGCATAAATAAATTCTTTTAAGATTATACTTGTAACACATCATATCATCAGACTACAAAATAAAGGTTGGGAGGGCAAAATAATCTCAGTTATTTACATATAACACTAATTCTCAATACAACTCTGTAAATAACTTGGAAAAAACTATAGTGAGACTTGTTTAATTTCTGACAAAATGGGCCTATCAACTAGAGTTGGAAAAGCATATAATTTATGAGTTACGTAAATTTTCTTTTAGAATATATTTATTGGGGGTTATAGCCAATGCCTTTGGAGACAGACACAGGTTTGAAAGAATAATGAACTTAGAGTGCTGGAACATAAAATAAATGGAATGAATTTGAACTCAAAGAGTAATAATTAATATTATTCTCTAGGGTGGTTGAAATAATTCTACCAAACAAAGGTGATTAGGTTATATTTTGCTTTAGCCTATTTTATTTTTTACTGCTTTTCTTGTTCGTAATTTTAAATCGACCCCAAAATATTCACACTGACTTAAAACCCAACTTCAAAATTTCAATTTTCTCTGAGGAGTTAGCGGATCAACAGGAAAGTGTGGAAATAAAATTGAGGTGTCCGCATTTTCATGACCAGAAGACACGATAACTTGTCCTAAAACTGTTTAATCTTGTTACCATTTCTGCTGAATACTTTGAGTCATGCAAGGGTGTAGAATGCCTTTTATTCAAAAGCTTCCAAAAGAGAGATTGCATCGACAGAAATTCAGAGCAAGCTGCTGAAAGGCAATATTAATCCTGATCCTGGGATATTACACTAAATATTTGACAGGAATCCAAATTTTCCTGTAGCCTTCCACTAAGAAGATAGTCTTTCATAATTTTAACTGTGAAAGGGGAGGATTTGATCTTTTGAAATGGAAAGGGTGAGTCTAATTGAATTTCCTTCTTTGGTTTCTTATTAAAGATGTGACCAGATTGAATCACATTCAATTAATGATTGTACTTGGATACATTCCTCTTTTCAGAAGCTGAAAATATGATAACAAAGCTCAAAAAAGATGTAGGGGGCAACAGTGCCAATTCAACACTTAAAGGGCTAGTAGGTATATACAAAAGCAAAGACTCATTTCAATGCCATTTATTTTTCTGATTTTTGAGCAGGCTGGGCCATTGTTCTAAACCATTTCAAGGACTGAGTAGAAAGTTGTATGACCCTGAATATTAGCTATTGAGGTGAAATAAACATAAAAAATACATGCAAACACATATACATACATGCAAAGAATAATCAGGACATATCTTTCTGACCTGCATCCTCTCATGACTACATCCCAAGTACACCGTGATTCTTGTCATCAATGAGCCAGGTGAGTGAGCCATTATGAGTGTAGTGTACACCCATAATGTCCCCATCTCAGCCTATTCCACACCTGTCTACCTCCATGGCTCAGGTATAAAAAGGGCCTCTTCTACAGGCTTTATGCCACTCTGGTAACCCATTTTATGGACCAACATTGTGATATGACATATGACATGCAAATTAGCACAATTAGTACAAAAATTTTAAAACTCAGACTAACAGTACAGTTCCTATATAGTTACTATCTTCAAAAAATTCTCCCTTCTCTTTATAAGCTTTTCTGGCTGTATGTTTTCTATATGTTAAATACAAAACATTACATTATTTGTACAACAGCCCTTTGCATTATTTGATAATTGGCTCACATTTCTGTTTGCATGTTGTATCTTTAGGGATGCTGTCAGAAATTCTAGAGAAAACTGAATTTCTTCATTGTCTACATGGTATAAAGTCATTGTAGGAACTATGTAGTTTGTATGTGTGGGGGGGAAGAGTAGAGAGGTGGTAAAGTTTGGAAAACACATCTGAAATTTGTATTCTAGCTCCATCTCTTGAAATGTGTGGGAGCCTAAGTTTCTATATTTGTAGGTTGGGCATAATTGTGCATAATGCAATTTATATTATGACATTATATGATATTTGTGCAGTGCCTGTTGGGCCGTAGGACCTCTATCCACAATCACTCCCTTGTTGAACAAAATACTGGCTTAAAGAAGGCTTTAGAACATGAGAGGCAGCAGGGTGCAGTGCTCAGTACCACCCTGCCTAAGTTCAAATTCCAGTTCTAAGCCTTCGAGTTGTGAGGGTTCAATGAGTTAAGACATGCAAATCCCTTATGAACGCCTCACACAGGCAAGGGTTTAGCTTTAGTGTTACTAAGAACAAGCCTACTTGAGACACACAAATGAACTTGGTCAATTTTAAAGGTCTTTTAAAATTCTGGATCTGTAGTTCTGTGAAAAAAAATATACTCTTTCACTTAAAACTCCATATATTTGAGAACGTAGGATCGTAGTGAGACAGTACCCCCCCCACACACACAAATCAGAGTTGTCTAGGTCGACCTTTTCTCCTTTATCTGTCATAATTCATGTATTTATTACTTGCAGTATCTGAAAGCCCAGCTAACCGATGATCTGCCACAAGGAACAAACAAGCATGATTAGAAAGAGTGCTGAAGCCATGCCCTGCACTCAGTGAGAAAGTCGCACATTGGAAGATTAGTCTCAGCTAGAAAGTATCTGGATGGGAAGCCATTTGTGACTTGAGTCAGGTTCCTAAGGAGAAAAAGGTCTGGACCCTGAGCTTTGTGTCAAACTGAACTCTCAAAGAACCTTCCAATAAAGTTCATCAATGCTTAAAAATTAAGGTCGTCCTGGCTGATGGACTAGATCAGCCCAAGGTGCTTAATTGAACTAGCTGGACATCTTTGCAGGATTGAGATACAAAACATTTGCCAAGAAAGTCTGTGAATTTGCAGTTTGCAAAATCCCCTGGAGGGTCCAAGGAAGGGGGTACTAATGAACTCAGCATCAAAATGAAAACTGAGTGAAGAAAATAAACTAACCTTGTGACCTGCTCAGTATTTAAATGCTCTGAAATAGATCTGCTCTAGCAATCACTACTCCATGTTGCTTTCATGCTGCTGGCCTGCCCTCCCCGTCTTTTTAAATGAGATCTTTATAGGATGCCCCAGTTGCTTGAGGCACTCTTCAAGCTAAATCAGGAGAAATTAATATCATAATCATGATTTTACTGATCTGTTTATAGATGCTTCTCTGCTTCAATTTCGTTCTTTCAGTCTCTGTGCTGTAAAACTTTAATCTGGTGTTATTCCTTCACTCCTTCCCAAATACAATTCCATTTTGCATTTCAAGCCAAGGAAACTGAGAACCTCACCCTGCTGCTTTCACAACGGAACAAAATGCAACAACAAAAGAGACCCTCTAAAGAAATACAGAGAGAATGCACTTCCACAGGAAAGTCTCAGCAGAGTGTGGAGGCTGGCAAACTGCCAGAGGGTACCCGCAGCTTTGCTCGGGGCCATCAGGTAGATGTCAGAGGTGCCCTCCCTGCCTTGGCAGAGGCATCACACACAAAGGATGCTAGTCTGGAGTTCTGAAAGGACAGGTATTGTCACACAGCTGACCTCTGCTCAGTAGGGGAGAAAGAGTTGGGTACATAAATCAAGACAGGAAGGAAGGGAGGGAGGCAGGGAGGAAATAAAATATTTAATGGAGTTTAGGAATCAGGCTGAATTAATGACTCTAGACAGAGTTATACAAACAAGAGGAGTGGCAGTTCTGACATAGACTACCGTCCTCTGGAAGATTTCCCCCACTCCTTTACTATCAGAACTGTCGCCATCTGCAAGTCACTGCTGAGATCCAGCCTTCCGTGTAACAACTGCAAACCCCAAACAGATTCCCCTGACATCTAATGAACTTATTATCTGGACCAGTGGCTCCCAATGGGGAAGATTTTACCGCAGTATCATTTCTGTCATAAAGTCATCCCAGGACCCCCCACTCACCCCTGCTTATGTGAGTCTCCTACTGTCCTGCTCATAACAATGGTTCCCAGGCTGTTATCCTGTGGACTGAGGGCCAGCTCCTCAGTGCTGCAACTGCCTTTAGCCATTACTTCTTCTACACCTATCAGAGTGGTAGGCTGATAAGTGTTGAAAAGGGAAATTTGTCCCTTCCTGAGATGAGGACAAAACACAGTTACAAGGGTCACTTTGCAGCCATCACAGCACAGCTCAGGCAGCATCACATCCACCTGTGTCAGGCCGCTGCTCAGACGGCAAAGCCTGCAGGCCCAAAGGCACATGTGCCCAGGAAAAGAGGTGGCCACAAAGTTCTCCTCCCACAACACCCTACTTGTCAACTGCTTATGAATTCTGAGTATTCATTCTTTTCTAATAAAGATAAAAGGCATTTGAGGTTGCCTGTAGATATTAGTTTAAGTGATATGAATTGTACAGTTCCCAAAACACATTTGCCAAAATGTAGCTTTTCTCTATCTATTCTGCCTGATAACAAAATACAAAAACAAAACCTTAAGCTAGTTGCTCCAGAATTTTCTGAAGCCAATTTCCTTAAGGATTCAGGTTTTTAGGACTGTCACATTTAGCCTTCCAATGTCCTCTCTTATTTTTTCCTTGCCTTGCTCAGCTGGGGTCTGCATGATCTTCACAAGCCTATACAACAAAGTCGGGAAAAGCCAGCCCACTGTCTGGTCCTATTTTTTCTCCGCCCTGGCTGGTTCCTTAGACGCATTTGCTCAAGGTATTTCTCTTTTTGTCTAGACTTTAATGAAAGAAAGCAACTGTGCTCCTCCGGTAGTGGCCACTAGCTGGTCTGCAGGACCCCAGAGCTCCCACACAGATAATCCGGCCGCGGTGACGCACTGAGGTACAGGTGATTTGCAGCCCGTCCATCGGAGGAACCTTTCTGTTTCACTGGATGCTCCACCATGGGACTGGCCTCCTTCCTGTGTATTCCCTCTCCATCAGCCACCTTCTGGACCCTGCTTCAAGGAAATGCCTGAGACCCTTGAACTGATGCAGCTCGCTCCGACACAGACCACCTTGTATGTGCCCAAAGGATGCCGCTGCCCTGGCCAGGCCACACCCTTGGAGAGTCACATTCTCCTCTGTGGGTCTATGATGAAACCAGGCTTCTGTCATCCTGGACCCCTGACTCTGCTCCTTCCACTCCAAATATGCTCTTTCCTCTTCCTGCCTCTGAACTGGAAGAGGAAAGGGGAGGAAGGGCAGAGGACCTGCTGAGGCTGTCTGCATTCTTTCTGGTGATCTTTGCTTTTAACCTGACAGGTGTCTTTTGAACAAGAGAGCAAGGGACAAGCCAAGTCTGAGCTGAGTCCCTCTCAGAGACTAAGAAGCAATATCAGGAGGAGTATACATCTTTAGATAAAGCAAACAAGCCAGAAAACAAATGGAAGTCATTTCTGGCAGGCTTATTCATTGGTTTGTTTCAGACAATTTCACACCCTTTCCCAGGGCAACTAGAAGGTCCTAATTGCATAAAAGATTATTAACAAATGTATAATAAAAACTTAGCAAGGGACACTCCATTTCATGTCACATATATATATTTTTAAAAGTTGCCCTCTGATTGTTTTTCAGTCTATGTTCTTGTCCAAAATGCTCCCATTCTCATGACAGAACTATGTGAGACTTTTAAATAAAGCAAATAAGTGTCTAGGACTTCAGTGGTTTGCCCCATTCTTCAGATGAGGAAAGAGAAGGTTGGAAAGAAGGAAGGACTGGTGCCTTCACATTTTGCTAACTTTTTATTTTTATTTATTTTTATTTTTTTGAGACGGAGCCTCAAGCTATCCCCCTGGGTAGAGTGCCATGGCATCACAGCTCACAGCAACCTCCAACTCCTGGGCTCAAGCGAGTCTCCTGCCTCCACCTCCCAAGTAGCTGGGACCACAGGCGCCC
>CAUYQV010196449.1:0-12671 GCA_963574575.1 Galagoides demidoff | reverse complement strand
AAAAAAAAGTCTTCAAGACTCCACTAACTAGCTTTTCACCGTTGTTAAATTACATAACCCTGTAGTGTCTTAGTTTTCGTATCTAGGAAAGATAATAGTAGCCGCCTTTTTGAGTTACTGTGAGCTTTTTTTTTTTTTTTTTGAGACCGAGCCTCAAGCTATCCCCCTGGGTAGAGTACCATGGCATCACAGCTCACAGCAACCTCCAACTCCTGGGCTCAAGTGAGTCTCCTGTCTCCACCTCCCAAGTAGCTGGGACCACAGGCACCCGCCACAACGCCCAGCCAATTTTTGGTTGCAGCCATCATTGTTGTTTGGCAGGCCCGGGCTGGGGATTCGAACCCGCCACCTTAGGTGTACGTGGCTGGCGCCTTAGCCGATTGAGCCACAGGCGCTGAGCCACCAATCTACTTCTTAAGACAAAATTGGTGAGTCTACTTTAAACCTTTATTTCGTAACGAGGGCACTCTTATTCCTTCCTGTGTCTATTTCCTTCATGAGCCTGGAGGTAGCTATGCAGTGAGTACCACTTCCTGTGTGGCTCCCGATCTCTATGTGGGGCGCTGGCTTCCTCCTCAGCTGGGGAACACTATCTAGTGGTACTTAAAGTGACGACCTCATCATTTATGGGAGAAGAACAAAGTCATCAATAAATCTGATTCAAAAGCCCTGGAGGGTGGAAGAAGAGATAGGAGCTGCGGCGAGCAAGGAGCCTCTCTCGTCTTAGGGAAGCCTGTTCAGAAAGCCTGCATCTTAGCAGACATCTAGTATTTTTAATACACTGGATAAGAGGGAAAGAATAAAAACATTGATATAAAAATTTATACATATATATAAATTTATGTGAAAATTTATATAAAAATTTGCACTTGTAGCTCATTTATTTTTTACATTCTTATCTTTTCTTGGGAAAATTTCAATAAAAGTCACTGTTTAGCTAGTTCTTTCACATGCCTCTGCAGGCACGGGACATTCTTAAAGAGACAGTTTGGTGTGTATTTTGTGAGGTAGAGAATTATTAGGAGTGAGATGGCAAAAGTTTAATGGCAAGATTCCAGGCTTTGGAACATGAATGTACGTATTAATGACCGCCACAAAATGGACAGCAGGTGATAAAGAGAACCATCCTCTGTCTGTTGACTGTGTCAAAGAATGGCACTCTTAAAGTTCACAGCCTCAAATGAAGCATTTCAGTCACACCAGACTGTTTGTCTGTGTGTCTGTGTAACTCCCTATAACCACAAAGTTGACTCTGTCTTGATGAGATCAAAGTGACCATACTTCAGTGCCAGGGCTGGAAGGATTCTCCCTTGCCAGCGCCCCACCCCCACACTGGTGGCCTATCTATCAAGGAGCTGAGACGGCCCAGTTTCCCAGACCTGTGATTTCATCAAACAGCTCGGAGTATCTCAAATAGCTCCGTTCAGTGTCACCCACACCCCCAAAATGCTGACAACTGTTATTATAGGTATAGGTGATTTAGAAAATAATTTCTGCTACCATATGAACTTCTTAGTGGCTTTGCTTTGTCTACTTTGACAGAGTAAAAGATCCTATGGTGATGTCAGAAAAATTAATCGTCAGCTACTGGGATTTAAAATGGAAAAAAAAAAAACAACCCTAAACGCTGCTCCCATGCATGATGGCATCACATTTGGAATATCTGGGAAGAATTCAAAGCTATAAAGATGAACAGAACAAATGGTTAAAAAACTAGATTTGGTGGAAACTGAACAAACAGTATCTTTATAATAGGGGTTGCTTTTCCTGAAACAATCCTTCCGGGCCATGCAGGGTAAGACAGGAGAGGAGCTAAGAATATTTCTGAGCACAAGGACAAGAGTTCAAGGAGAAGAGTGAACATTAGTGGTAACTATGGCATGGATCTTCCCAGAGGGTTAGTAATAGGAGCGAGAGAATGGATGGATTTGCAGCTGCTTTGCCTGAGAAGAACCACCTAACTTAACACACAGGAGGGGGACTAGATAAGCACCAGGATTGCTCTGGAAATTTCTCAAATTGATTTTCTTCAATACAGAGATAAATAAAATATGACTGAATTAGCTGCACTATAATATGGTTCATTCGGGATGCTATGAATTATTTATTCCCATCTACCCATCCAGCATGTTTATTCACTAACCTTCTAAAGCCATCTGATAAAATGGTGCAAACTTTCCCTAAATTGATTCATGTGGGCAGACAGCCTTAAGGACTAGCTTTTTGCACTCCTGAACTTTCACTTAGACATCTGGAAAAAACAAAACCAACAACAAACAACCCCCCCCCCCCAAATCAGCATGCACATAGGTAATGCTTTGCAAAGCGACATTTGAACCGGGGCCTGCTGCACGGTCCCTGGTGAAGGAGCAGCCCCGCAGAAGTTGGTGGCTGCTTTCTTTAAATTCCATGGTCTTTCAAAATAAACTAGGACATAAAACAGACTCATTTGTCCTCCAGTAACTTAGTGCTCACTTTTCTGTTGCTGCTGGCCTTCCATTTGTGAAAAGACAGAAGCATTCCTGCTCATATGGTGCTGAGACTAGTTGCCGATGCAGGTGTGAGGCCACAGGTGACACGGAGGAGGTGCTGCCACAGACCGCAACCACTGCTCTGAGAAAACACCCGCTGCTCTGAAGCAAGAAAACATCTAAGTTTGGGAGCTCAGGGAGCCCTCTTCTATCAATCCTGAGAGCTGAGGAAGAGGGAGAATTCGTTAAGAGAGAAGCAGGGACAGGTGTGCCCAGCAGAGGGCAGCACATTGAGCCCTGTGCAATTCTGAGGCCCTTGTAGAACTACAGGGCGGTGGGGGAGGTGCACAGGCGAAAAGGACAGTGACCTGAAATGCACTCAAAGAAGCAGGCCTGGCCCAGGTCAGGCAGAGCCTGGGAGTCCTCCCAAGGTGTTTGAAGTGCCCTCCCAAGCTTCGGGCTTTAAAGCAAGAAGCAATGTTTCTTTCACTGCTCTATGGAGACTGGATCTGAGCAGGGCAGAAACACAAAAGCCACTTAGAGCAGCGCTTCTCAACCTGTGGGTCGCGACCCACGGGAACTGTATTAAAGGGTCGCGGCATTAGGAAAGGTGAGAACCACTGACTTCGAGGATCATCCCACTGGCCCAGAGAAGAAGTGGTGATGACTTGGCGGCTTGAGAAGCGGAGTGAGCAGAGGTGCATTGCGCTGAGGTGGGAGGAGGTTTCAGACACATTCGGCTTGAAATTCCCATCAAGCAGGCAAGAGGAGGCTCGGGTTATGAGCATGAGCAAATTTCCATATTTAAGAGAAGAGGAACTAGGATGCTCCAAAAACAACCCAAAACTGAGCTGTCAGAAAGGCAGCAGGAGCCCAGCAGGGAGTTCCCGGGATGGCAAGAAAAGCAGGGGTGCTGAAGGGGCCTCCGTGTTGAGCTCACGGTGTCCCAGAGGCCCATCTTCCAGGTCATTCTCGGCTTGAACAAGAGGAGATGCAGGAAGCACGGGAGAAATAAGTCAGGCCAGAGGGGATTAATGAGCAGCAGGGAAGTGAAGAGGTGGAAACAGTGACGTGTGGACAGCACTTTAAAGACGTGCGGCTGGGAAAGAAAATTTTACCAGTGTGTAATTCAGGGTCCAGGGAAGACTTGTCTGCTAGGTTTTTGCTCTCATTTCTTAGCCTGAGGGCATGGGAGGCTATACAACTCTATATGACTCTGGGAAATAACCCAATGGAGACACTTAAAAGTCAGGGCAGAGAGACACAAGTGAGGAACAAAAGCCTGAGCTTTCAGCAGGGCTGATTTCTGGAGCAGGACTGGGACAATGGTCCTCTCAGATACCAGGTGAGGAGACACCACACCGCAGGGGCGACCCTGACATTTTGCAAAGGATTTAGCAAAAAAAGTTTTTTTATTATTTTAATTCTTCCATAGCCCCAGAGTCATGATAATGGGAAGTCTTGAGGTTGTTAAATATTAAAGAACGCTTATTCGTGAGCACTGAATGTGTTGGGATGCTGAGGTCCTATCAGCCAACAAAACAATTATGTTTACTGACGTGCTGACAATACCATTTAAGAAGCCTCAGCTTCTGCGTTTATTCCACCAATTATTCCTTTAAGGCAAAAAAAAACCCCAAGACTCTACGTTTTATTACTTCTATTTATAGTAATAAAAACTCAACCCACAGATTCAAATAAACAGTGCAGAATGCAGTGAAGTAAAAACCTCACTCAAGATGCATTGCTAAGTAACCCTTCCCAAATGGATTTCCCTAGGCTTTATGGCCCTACATATGCTGCTCAGCGCCTAACTCAAGGACGCCCCCAGCCCAGCGGATGGCCGGAGGCCAGCACGTGGAGGCCACATCTGTGCAGAAGCCAGAGGGTCTCCTAAGGAGTTTCTTCAGAATGGAGCTCTAGGTGGTTTCCACAAGTTCATAATCAAAATTTTAAATCTCACAGATTCATTTGTTCATTCACTGAAAAATATGAATTTACTATCTGCAAGGTGCCAGCCATGGTTTTAGGTGTGAGAACACTGTGGAAAGTAGAATCATTCTTGCCCACCAGACGCTTTCACTCAAGGTGACAGAGTAATAAATGGGAAGGGGGCCAATGCTCTGACACCTGAAAGGTGGTCACTGCCACCACAGCTCACGCCACCTCCAGGACCCCTTAGGTGACTGCACAGCCCCCTCTCCCTCGTCTCCGCCTTCGAGTGGACCTCTAAAGCCTATTCTCCAGGGAGGAGCCAGAGACGCCCTTCCACTATCGCCATATCACACTGAAGCTCGGCCTCAAATCCTGAGATGGTTTTCCAAATTTCATTACCAACTGACATTATAGACAAAGTGTAAACTGAACATTTACAACTTAGGAGGATCTGCCACATTCTAACTTCATATCCTGCCACTTTCCCTCAGGCAGATGGCAAAAATGGCCTCATGAGATTCAGACTCTATCTCTCTGCCCCCTGAATCTAGGATGGACCGTGAGACTGGCTCTGACCAAGAGAATGTGGCAGAAGTGATGGCACATGAATAAGCCTGGAATGGCCTGTCCAAGGGTGAGAGACCGAGAGACCAATGTGGACCAGAGATAAGCCACCCTACTTGGGGTCCCCAAGGCCAACCAGCCCTCAGCTTCCTGGCAGCCGCCAGGGGCACAAGTGTGAGCCCAGTAAGGACCAGCAGAACTTCCCGGCTAAACCAAGCCAACTCACTAACAAACAGGTTACTGAGGTAGTTAAATAATGGCTGTCTTAAAGCATTAAGTTTGGGGGGATTTGTTACAGGGCAAAAGCTACCCCTATGCATTTTGGTCCTGCTACGCGGACTTCCTTACAATTACATGAACGCAACAAGTATACTTTGCACTTTGGGGCCCTTGCACCTGCCATTCCTGATACTGAAGAGCACCCCTCCTCCAGATTTCCAGATCTCTGCCTCACCATGACCACCATGAGGCTTTCCCTCAACTAATTACATAGCACTGCCAGCCCACTAGTCCATTGCAGCCCAGCACTCCTCCAACACTGGACAAGGTTGGACAACTCAGTTCACAACTCAGTTGGACCTGCTGAGCGTCACTAGGTCACACTGGAAGTACTCCCCTTGGGAAGCCATGCACGGGGGCCAGTGCCTGCCCATTGGACGTCCGAGTGGAGGTCCACTCTTCAAAGCAGTTTTGGAACTCTTTTTCTGAACTGGCCATCAGAGCCGTCATCCTATGAGATCTGACAGTGAAGTCTGCAAACCTGCCACCACACCCTTATGTTGGCAGCACTGTGCAGACAACTCCGTAAGGTTTCACAGCCTTGGTGTTGAGGGGTCTCACAGCTGTGTCTATGTTGCCAGGTGGCAGTACCTGGCTGGGTCGTGTTCATTGCTGTTGTTGCTTGTTTCTCTGTGCCATGTGATGACAGCTCTGATGGCCATTCAAGAAAAAGAAATGGCTTTGAAGGATGGACCAGGCACTGGGATGGGTGCACAGCTTCCCAAGGGGAGCTCTTCAAAGGTGACTGTCGTGATAATCGGCAGTAGGTGTGTTGCACTTTTCCTAGGACACGATCACGAACTTAACTGTTAGACCTTGCATTTAGTATGTTACTTCCTTCATTTATTTTTAATCTGCCTTGCCCGTTGGGCTAAAAGGGGCATGAGAACCAGAACTTTCTCATGTTTTATTCTTCCCTATGTCTCCAGTAACTAACAAGGGGGCACGTGGGAGGAAGGCAGTATGTACTGGTCAGATGAGTAAGCAAATGAATGAATGAAACAAACCAGAACACAGAAAACAGTAATAACCACCACACACAGGTTTAAAATAATGTGATCAGGTAGTCCTAAGTGGGTGCTTCCTTTAGATTCAGTGGCGACACAAGGCACCACTGAAGTGTCATTTGAGTGAACTCCTAAACAAACTCAGGTTCTTCTAAATAGAGAAGGCACAAGTTAAAAGTACCAGTTATGCCAACAACACTGCTGTGCCCAACTGCAGTTACGGTGCCGCGGCGCCCTGGGGACAGTCTCCACTCAGGGGTCCAAAGGCCAGCCTAAAGCCCACCGTGAGGCAGGCAGACTTTCCCTGCCACCGCGTCTCACAGCTGTGCTGACCATGCTGACTCTCACGAGCACTTGTCCTCCGCCTGCGCTAGGTATGATGTGGGCTGCGACTCACTGATGCCATCATTATCCTCATCTAGCACCCACTGGTACTCTTATCATCCTTCTAGAAACCAGGAGACAGAGAACTTAAGTAATTTGTCAAAAGGCTGAGAAACAGGAGGGTTGGATTTAGTCAAAGGTGATGTGGCTTTGATGCCCCGACCCCGAGTCTCCCGCTGCACACTGCCGAAGGTCAATCGTGATCCCCTAACCAAAACATCTGAGCCCTGGCACCTAAGCACTGTGCCTTCCCTGGGAAGCCTTGAACCCACTGCCTCTTCCTCTCCCACATATAAGCATGCACAGAGCAAGAGTCTGGAGAGGAGAAAACTGCCATCGGTGCCTGCACAGTTGCTATGGAAGGCGACCTTGTCACGCCACCCTCTGTGCCTGCTTCAGGATCCACTTTAGTCATCAGCTGAAACACCTGTGCTCATCACGCAGGCGGTCTGCGGGTTTATTATTTTAAAAGGCCAGCAGGAGCAAGTAATAGAGGAGGGCAGTATTTTTAGGACAAGGAGAACTAACCAAATTCCAAAAGTTTACCAAATGCCCTTGTCTCTGTGCCCAATGACCACCTTGCCTTTCTATCTCAACATCAAAAAGATACTTACCACAGTACTATTCACAATGGCAAAGGCAGGGAATCAACCTAAGTGTCCACAAATGGGTCACTGGATAAAGAAAATGTGGCATAATATATATGTGTGTGTACATATATACATATGTACATACATACACAAATATACACATATGTATACACACATACATACAATGGAATATTACTATTATATAACATACATACATATATACATACACACATACACACATTTGTATATACACATACCCCCAATGGAATATTAGTTCAAGGAGTCAAAACTGGAGTTGTGGCCTATTTCCCACAGGGAAGGGCTTTCCCCAGGCACTTGACATCTGACATGTAAGTGGCACCTGCAGGGAGGTTAGAGCTGGTGAAGCATCCTCAGGCTCTTTCACCTCGGTCGCATCATTAAATTAAAATGCAAGGTAGGCAGAACTCTTAGAAATTCAGTCATCAGTTTGGGGCAATTAAACTCTCAAGATAGGCTCAGCACCCATGCTCAGTGGTTAGGGCACTGGCCACAAACACCAGGGTTGCTGGGTTCAAACACAGCCCAGGCCTGCTAAACAATTACAACTACAATAAAAAAATAGTGGGGCATTGTGGCGGGGGCCTGTCGTCCCAGCTACTAGGGAGGCTGAGGCAAGAGAATCACTTAAGCCTAAGAGTTTGGCTCGGTGCCTGTGGCTCAAGCAGCTAAGGCGCCAGCCACATACACCTGAGCTGGTAGGTTCAAATCCAGCCCGGGCCCACCAAACAACAATGACAGCTGCAACCAAAAAAAAAAAAAAAAAAAATAGCCGGGTATTGTGGTGGGCACCTGTAGTCCCAGCTACTTGGGAGGCGGAGGCAGGAGACTTGCTTGAGCCCAGGAGTTGGAGGTTGCTGTGAGCTATGCTGTCACAGCACTCTACCCAGGGTGACAGCTTGAGGCTCTGTCTCAAAAAAAAAAAAAAAATAGGCTAAGAGTTTGAGGTTGCTGTGAGCTGTGATGCCACAGCACTCTACAGAGGGTGACATAATGAGACTCTTGTCTCGAAAAATAAATAAAAAATAAATAAAAAAAACCGAAGATAAAAACTGAGTTTTTATCATTAGTTTATATCTTGAACACCATGGCGCACTTGGGGCAAGATTCCTAATTAACATAGAAGATGCAAATCCGTATTTCTAACTACCTCTTAATCATTTCTAAATTTCTGGCAGACATTTTCTCTCGCATCTGATTAGACTGACATTGTTTTCTCTAGAAACATGAGGACATGGTTACCGCAGTGCCAGGAAGGCCAGCTTGGCCAGATGCTTCTTGCTTGATTAGGTTTCATTATTCTGATGCCTGGGATCTGAGGTTTCTTGGCAGGACTGTTTTTCAGCTTCTTGTCAGTCAAGTGTGGGTAAAGAGGAGTTTATGCCAGAGGCTCTAAGGATTTGCAACATCACCTTAATGCAGCCCAGTAACTACGACACATCACATCATCACATCGGGCTGAAGGCTACACATTCCTGGTGGCGTATGTCTGACCATCTGACGTCTGAACTGAGCAGTGGGCTCCAGAGTCAGTCTGTATGTCAAACACTGATACAGATGACATCGTGTAGACGGATGATAACATACGTAACTTCCCTAGAACAGCGAAATCGCATGGCACGTCCTGCTGTTATTGCTATTACCCTAGAGCTGTCAGTGCTGTTGAAGAGTACCCCCAAATGGCTCCCACATCTGGCCCCTAGGCACGGATTTTGAGCTTATGAAAGCAGCTGAGATCTCGGAGCTAGCTGCTGCCAGGTCACCTCCCAGCTGGTGAACCTGGCTGTACACCTGAGTTCATACTTGCCCCTGCTTCGCTGCTCTGTCACAGAACTCGTGTCAGGAAACCAAGAATAGGTAGCCCAGTTATGAGGAGCTCTAACTCCATCTGGTCCACGAGAGAGAGCAAAGCCACATGCTGAGTGGAAATTTAATACAAATCTCTTACAGGTGAAGTTGGTAAACACCCATGGGCCCGTGAGATAAGCTGCACTTAGATTTTTCTCTGTGAGAGCAACACAGCAAAGATATGCAGCCCCTAAAACCTGCTGATACTAAGTCAAGATAATGAGAACTTCCTCATTTTGACTGGTGAACAGAACTTGCAAATATTCACAGAGCAATCAGGATACGTGTTTATTGTAAAGGATTTGGACGAATCCCTCAACTGCCATATTTTGTAGTTTGGGCTTCTCACATAACATCACTCCAACTCAGGTTCTGTGGTCGCTAAAGATCATGGCCTAGAGCAGTCAAGGAGCAACTGTCAGTGAAGGAATAAAGGACCCTTCACTGTCACATGCCACGGGTGGTTTTAAGTTCGGGTGACGGGTGAAAGGGTCAGGGACCACTTACCATATAAAGAAAGGAAAGAGAATCAAGAATTAAGGTAAGTCATTTTCTGATTTGCACAGTGCTAACCAATTGCATGAACTCACATGTTAAGAATGTATCATATAAACGCTGCTAATTAATGTCCAAATCATTTACTAGAAAATGTTGGCAGATAAACCAATTTAAAATTTTTAACACATGAATTATTTTGTACCTTATTCCAAGTTGTTATAATACTTTGTATCTGGAATTAAGCTCAAGTTCTTAACTGCAAAGCTTGACACTTGATACTTCTTACTGTTACAATAGCTACTTCTTTATGCCCTGTGTAGACATTTTACAAATAAGAACTACCTGCTTACTAGGCATGATAGAAAACAGTCATCATTAGATGTTGGTCCTGAATTCTCTAGGGCAAGAAAATCTAAATGATATTATATCCTTTCTCCAGTCTTGGTCCTTTGTACACCATTGCAAATACTTCAAAATTTCTCATGCAGTGGGACAGAGTTCAGATCCTAATGAACACTGACATTAAATCAATCCACCCTATAAATCGCTTACCACGATGCAACTCCTTGTTCGTTCCAACCTTAAGGAATGGTTATTTTCAAAAGCTCTGCTTTCATTAGCATCTTTAAATAGGCATGGACATTTTATTAGGAAGCAAATTAATCACTTGATTAAAGCATTAAAAATTAGGGGAATATTTTTAAAGGGCCAGAAGTATTTACTAACAACATAAATCTACCTGCTTGTATCACCTTAGCTCAGTCAGAAAAAAGATCTCCCTTTGATTCTTCCAAATAATTAATTTCAGAGACAGAGTAACCAGTTAACCATTCAAGTTTTCCAGAGTATGGAGGAAATTTCTAGGATAACAGAACTTAGCTGACATGTGCAATCACACAGGCCAGCATTCAGTGAGTGGAGTTAAGACGGCCCAGTTCACTCTAAGCTATGTTCATTGCTGGGATTCAGGCACAGAACAGAGACGGTCAGTGCTCTTCAAACTTCCTGCCTTCCTTTGCAGTCAGCCTGGAGCAATGTGACTACGTGGGCAATAAGATGAGGACCAGGCCTTAGCCACACCAGGGCTGCTCACAAAACCATCTGATGTGACCCTCTCCCTCTCGCTCTCCCCTCTCCCTCGTGGTGACCTGTGTTCAAGAGGGTCTGTCTCCAAGACTCATATTGGACTGGAGGTAAGCAAGCAGTACTTCACGTCAGACTAAGCCACTGAGACTTTGAAATTTGCCCCCACACTGCAACTAACCTACTTAGGCCAACACAAGGGTGTCTGAACAGACCTGGTAAACTGCCTGGGTCAACACAGCAGAAGTGTATTTGCATGAGTGGCTGAGTCCTTGTAGACAAGGATTCAAGTACCATAATTACAATGTGCCATTGTCCCAGAGTGGAAAGGACCATCACATATGGCCAGGTATCTGCTACGCAGATACCCCACCCCCGCCGGCTCCTGGGACCCACATCTGGTACATCTAGGAGAGAAGGAGGAGAAGTGAGGGTGTGTGCTGACCACTCACTGGCCCTCCAGATCTGTCTGCCTTCCTCTGCCCTGTTCCCCCACCCTCTGGCTTCTAATTGATGTGGCCAATGGAGAGGACACTAGCAGGACAGAGGGAGGAAGTGGAGTGAAGTTGGGTACGTGCTCCACTTGCTTCTTCCCTCTTTGGCCATGGACTTGGCAGAGGCTACATTCTCCATGCCCTGGCTCCTCCCCTCTCCCACAGCCACAGCCTCTATGACTCTCCACCCGCCCCTTCACCCCCTGCTCTTACAGTCCGTAGGGGCCTTCTTCTCTCTCTTGCAAGTCCTCCTAAACCTGTTCACACCTCCCACAAGGCCCACTGAGGGCTCCATCTGCTTCCCATCAGCCTGGTTCAGTGTGTGTGTCTCTTTATAAGACACCACAACATAAGGCTGCACCATCAGTCAAGCACAATCAAACACACACAGTGAGGTGTCCTCCTGACTCTGACTCAAGGCCCAAAGCAGGTGGCCATTTGAGGGCTACCAGACACACGCCAGCCCTCGGGGCTCTAGTGAGCGACTCAGCAGCACACACAGCTGTGGAAGCAAATGGACCCAGCAGGGGTAGACAATACTTGTCCGCAGGCCGTTCAAAGGTGGCACAAGAGGACAAGTCTTCTGCAGTTTCGCAAATTGCTCAACAGCTATTAACTGCCAAGGTACACTCCAGACATAACACACAGGGCTACTTAGGAATAGAAGAGAAAGGGTTTGAAGTAGTTCGGGATCCTGCAATGTGAAGGAGGGACAGGAGCCTAAGGAATCAAAGTTAACCTTCTTGATATTACCACCTGTGAGAGTCTAAGCTGGCATGGCTCTTAATCCCGTTTCAGAGAAAGTGGTGTGGGAAAAGTCACTGAATGTAAAATATGTCTTAGCAAAAGAAATCACTTCCTTGGGATGGATTTTAGTTCACTGGTCACATTCCAAGCTCTGTGAGTGTGTGTGTGAAAACACAATTTCAAATGTGTCTTTCAAAGTCCATAAGAAAATTTATTCAAGGTTCAAAAATTTAAGAAAAAAATAGGAGCAAGCTGGGCCATCTGTTCATGCCAGTGATCCATAAAACATCAACTGCAGATGGATATTTAAACCTAAGACATTTACTTACTCTGCCCTTTTGTGGCTTCTCATGTTCAAAATTGTCTTTTATTTCGTATATATGACCATATACTTTTGAACGTTTATATTTTTACCCAAAGGAGTCCCACTAACCTTTGATTATGAGGACTGATCAGACATGAGCTTGATGCCAGAGTGTCTATTTAGCAGCATCGTGTGGTGGCCAGAACCTACCCAGGGCTCACCCCAGTTCATGCAACTGGCATGAAAGTGACACGGGCACCCTGCCATATGGCTGGCACAGCTCTACTTCCATTTCTTTTTTTTTTTTTTTGAGACGGAGCCTCAAGCTATCCCCCTGGGTAGAGTGCCATGGCATCACAGCTCATAGCAACCTCCAACTCCTGGGCTCAAGCGAGTCTCCTGCCTCCGCCTCCCAAGTAGCTGGGACC
>CAUYQV010196446.1:0-60047 GCA_963574575.1 Galagoides demidoff | reverse complement strand
CATGTTTACATGGATGGAGCTGGAAAATGTCCTCCTTAGCAAAGTATCTCAAGAATGGAAGAAAAAGTATCCAATGTACTCAACACTATTATGAAACTAATTGTTAGCTATCTTAGGAAAGCTATAGTCCAAATGGAGTCCAAGACTAGGGGGAAAGGGGGGGAGGGGGGAGGATTGGTGAAGAGAAGGAGATTGTGGGGATCACACCTATAATTTATCCTATTAGAGTACATGTGAATTTGTCTAAAGGTCGAATATAAATGTCTTAACACAACAATTATGAGAAAGACATGATGGCTATGTTAGCCAGTTGGATGAGAGTTTTCCAAACTGTATATGAAAGCAACACACTGTATCCTATGATAGAATTAATGTACACAATTATGATCTAATTTAAAAAAAAGAACTAAAATTATGCCTCAGCACCTATAGCTCAGTGGCTGGAGTGCCAGTCACATACACCGGAGTTGGCAGGTTGGAATCCATCCCAGGCCTGCCAAACAACAATGACAACTACAACCAAAAAATAGCCAGGCATTGTGGTGGGCACCTATAGTCTCAGCTACTTGGGAGGCTGGGCAAAAGAATTTCTTAAGCCCAAGAGTGTGAGATTGCTGTGAGCTGTGACACCATGGCACTCTACCCAGGACAAGAGCTTGAGACAGTGTCTCAAAAAAAAAAAAAAAAAGAAAAGAAAAGAAAAGAACTAAAGTTACACGGAGCAACTGGAAGCCCATTTGGATTTTCTAGCAAGAGAGTACAACAATTTGAATAGTTTTTAACTTAAGAAAAGAGGGGGTTCCTCACCTGAAGGGGCAGACATTGAACTGTAAGGGGGAAGGGAACACTGCCTGTGGGCGATCAGCGAGGTCTCCCAGACAAGTAGCCAGAGCTGAAGGTGTACCTGAAGTCCTAAAGTGTCAAGAGAGGCACCAATGGCCAGAACACAAGACAACTGCATGGGCAGCATCTGATCTGAAGAGGTCTCTGTCCCAGGAAGGTATTTAAGAGAAGTATCATCACAACAACCAGCATTCACAGACACACTGCAGAAGGCGAGGCAGGTGTGCTGAACAATGAGATAAAGAGCTCAAATCCCTGCACTCTGGTACAGGAAGGAGAGCTGAGGTTGGACGCTGGGGAGAGAACTTAAAGTCAGGTCATGACTGGACAGAGCGGGTGGTCCCCTAAGAAAGCCAAGGTGGGGCTGTCATCAGGGGAAGACATGCCTGATGCCTGGGGAGGTGGGGAGACTTTTCAGGAAGCTTTGTGAACAAAAGAGGCTTAAACCTAATTAAAAAGAGAAAAGAAGCTCATTGGCGATTTTATGGATAAGGAGGCAAATAATGGAAAGTGAGACAAAAATTAAAGGAGCACAGCGAAATAGAGACAAACACAGCAGCGCTCTGAAAAGACAAGGAGCAAACAGCTTGGCTCAGAGTCAGGGGAGCCATGAAGGGCTGTGGTGAGGAGGAGTGACAGATGGGGCTGGCACTGCTGATGGGCTCCTGGAGTCTCAGCTTCAGAATTCCTAAAAGGAGCTGCCTCTTAGGAACAGCTCCTAATGTGAGGTTCCTAATGAGAAAGCGCAACGTTCAGAACGAATGGTTGCAAGAGGCCAAGATGGGACATATCTAATCCACAGTCTCAGCAGGCGTGGGGTGTGGGGGTGCCCTCTGCCTGGCTTCCTGCCGCCCTCTTAAGTCTCTCTCTTCTTGATTTCTGCAGTTTGAGGCTAAGAGCTGCAAGAGCAAGAAAGCTCAGAATCTCGGCACCCTGCTCCTCAATGCTGTTCATTCGGAGGCCTCCTCCACCCCCAACACCTCACCACCACCACCACCACCACCACCACCTGCACCATTCCAGACCTATTTTCCTTTTCAGTCCCCAGGACAGAGCCAAGAGACTCTCACTTCCTACTACAGGATGCTTATCAAAAACTCAACAGTTGCCATTAGGTGTATTGCTAACACAGAGTCTCCTTGACAGAAAAGAAATAGGAGCAACTAATTTGAATGCCATTTGCAATAATCCTCAGAATAGGAAAAATTTGAGTTATGGGGAAAGGAATAGCAGCATTTCTTGTAAGAACAAGAGACTCCTGATAATGTGCCTTGAATTTCCACTTAAAAAGAAATAGATGTCTCTGTGAGTTCATAGTACCAAGCTCTTTGTAACGAAAACATAATATTGTAGATACCAGAGCATCAGCAATAAAATTACCAGAAAATTATCCATTTTGACTCGTGTGTGGAGATTCTGTCAATTAAAAATTATTTTATCTTTCAGTTAAAATGTTTCAATGAATCATGAGCCAGGGTGCTTTCAGCTACAATGCCAGCGGATGAAATACAAAAGAATTCCACCAACACGTGCCAATACTTACTCAGGCCAAGAACAAGGGCTGACTTCCAGAAAGAACGATAACTGACTACAATGAACCCATTCAAAGAGCAGCACAGGGGTCTATGGTTAGAGAAGTGGATTATAGTCAAGATACAAAAGTTCAATTCCTGGCTGACACCTTGGGTGCTCCTGATCAAATCTTATGCTGCAATCAACACATCACTCCAATGAAACCAAGAGCAGAGAAGTCTAGGAATTTTTTTAAGGAATATTAACTTCTTAGCTTTCACACAGGCATATGGGAATCAAATAAATGTACGATATGGCTTCTATACATGGAGCTGCTTTGACAAACATATAGCCTTATACAATTACATTTATTGAACAAACATTTCTTAAGTGGCGACAGTGTACCAGGTCTGGTGGGAGGATCCATCTGATTCTCACCAAATGGATCAGCCTTCAGGCCCTTTGTGGGTCCTGCATAGTGGGTCCCAGGCAAGGTCACTAGAGAAGAGCTGTGAGTCACCAAAACCCTGGGTCACCTAGCAAATGGATGCTAAAAAAGCTTTCTATGAAGAAGGAGGTTGTGTTTAGAAACCAAAAAAGAAAAAGAAAAAGTCAGGAGGCTGAGGCGACAGGATTGCTTGAGCACAGGAGTTTGAGTCCAGCCTGTGACTGTGTCTCTGAGAAAATAAAAAAATAAAAATAAATTAAAAGTTAGCCAGAACAAATTATATCTGGTCCTGACATGGCACAATCTCATTCTCTTTTCTATGTCTGTAGACTTGAGGTGTTTAATGTGGAAATAAGCAGGTTCTGGGTTTGGGATGTTTATTACCAGGCATCCATCAAATCTGATAGAAACACCACCTCAGAAAAGCTGAGGCATCATCTTAAGGGTTCATCTAAAGAACTTACTAGTAAGGCAGAGAGAAGGAGCGGAGATCTCCAATACAGCTGGTCTTCAAAATGAAAGGAAGTAGGCATCACAGAGCCCTTCCCCTAAAGAGGGCATTCAGATTGCTTCTGCAAGTTCCCACACCAGCAGCAACGTGCTTTGGTCACGGGCAGATGGAGGTTTCATCACAGCTTCCCACTTACGGGCTCAGCTACCAGTCTCCCTCACCTCCTCCATCTGTATATGAGGCAAAGGGGTAATACTGGCATCTCCTGTCAGGGTGGCATGAGGAGTCAAGTGGCCGTGCACATAAAAACAGTGGCACAGTGTTGCCCACCGTCAGGTGCCATCAGCACTGCAACTCGGTCCCCGTATGTCTGGCTTTGTAAATTTCCTCCTTACTTTTATGACCTTCAAATAGCCACCAGCCCAAATCTAAACCCATTAGAAATGCACATGCATTTGAAATAGTATGCTTTAAATTGCACTCTTAATATGGTTAAAATGGCAAACTTTATATGTTTTACCCCCTTTTTTTAATTCTAGTAAAAAAAAAAAAAAAACTAAAGAGACAATAAAATGTTCAAGAGTTGCCAAGAGCGCAGCGGATTTTTAGGGCAGTGAAGCTCTTCAGTGTGGTACTGGAATGGTGGCTATAAGACATCACACGTTTGCTAAAACTCTAATTGGAGGGAGGCAAGAAGGAGGTACATGGGGTTCTCTGTACTTCCTGCTCAGTTTCTCTACAAACCTAAAACCCAGAGAAGTTTATTATTATTTTATAATGCATGAGAATAACAGATAACAATTATGCTATGTCAAACAAATTCACAGAGATGTCAAATACAATTAACACCTAATCCAAATATGAATAGGAAACCGAAAACTACACGCAAGGATGCAGACTATCCTCAGGGCCAGAAGTCACTGCCCTCCCTGGCACTGAGCTGGACCACACGCAGGGTGAGGGGGTGTGTTGCTCTGCCTGAGGCTACGATATCTCCTCCTCTCTCTCCCCACTGCTGTGTCATGTTTTATAGTCATCTCTAGAAGTGACACAGTGTATCACCAGAAGTCAGGCCTGAATGAACAATACCCCAACTTGGATGCAGAGTCATCTAACCTCTTGAGCCATGATACGGGTACCCCCCTCCTCTAGGATGGAAAACAAATATTTAACCGTTCTCCCTTCTCCTCATCTCCCAGCAAAGGTCTATGCAATCCAAAGATACAGGGCAGCATCCTATAAATCCTAGCATGGGAAAGAGATGGTATGATACCAGCACAAGCTGGAAAAATAGATAGCAGTCTATGTAGTTGATAGAGAACAGCTGTAAGAAATACCTGATGTCCTGCAAAGCTGTGATTCAGCACTGCACATGCAACTTCCGGGGGTGGGGAAGGCAGCCAGAGAGACTCAGTAACTCACCATTTCCTATCTAAGGTTGCAAAGGCCTAGAATCCTTAGGCCTCCATAGCAGAAAGAGAGGCCAGTGGGGATAGTGTGAGGCTTGTAGGTGCTTTAGGAGTTATAGTAGGCAGTCACCAGACGGCCTATAAAATGACACTGACCCTCACAGAAAAAGGCATTTCTTTTTCCAATTCCCCTTCAAGCCTCTTCATCGAGAGCAGGAGAGAGGAAGTCCCTGCCTCTCAGGCCCTCCCATCACGGGTCTCTTCACAGATGCCTCACAGCCATGGCAGGGGCTCAAACTGAGCCTGGCTGCTCTGGGCTCACTCTCCTTCTTAGCCTCTTACAGCCAGCTGGTTTTCCTTCCACAGTAGTGTTTTAAAGCCCACTTTTAAGATAAATTTAAAGAGAAAGGAGGTTAATGTAAAGAAAAGCATTCTGTTCAACATCCCTATAGATATTACTTAGGTAAGGCAGAAATTACAAAGAAGACACAAGAATAGCAGGAGTTTGGGCCAGTCCAATTCACAGATTGTACTGGTGGGGAAACTGAGCCCATACAAAGAGGAAGAGATTTCTATATAAGGGTCCCAGAGCTAATAAACAGCTGAGCAAGAAACGAGACTAGGCTCTGTGAGTCTGTCTCCAGTCAAAGACAAGTTCCCTGAGGAAGACGAGCCTTCTGGTTAGATGGCCTAGGAGGCAGAAAAGAACTGTACAGGCATAAATGAGCCATCATTGCCAAAGCACAATCTGCTTTTCTATATGGTTCCCAGTGTGCTGGGGCATGCTAAAAATGCCAGGGACAGAGTCCTCTCTTCTCCCACCCTCTCCTTTACTCAGTCGCCAAACATTTGGGGAGCCTGACACTGTGGTGGGGTTAGGGACACGGAGAGGTACTAGCCCTGCTTTTGAGGAACTTGTAATTTAGTCAGACATACAGACGCCAGGTAAGGAGGCTCTCCTGGCTGTAACTACAGGGAGATGGGCCAGGGCGCTGGAAACAGATAGCAGATGGAGAGATGAGGGGAAAGGCCGGGGAGCCCCGCTCAGCTGTGCCCGTTGGTCATGGCGCATGTTAGTCACTAGTAATAGGTGAAGTGTAATACTCTATTACTATCTCCTCTGGTTATCTGTGACCTGGGAAGCCTAATCCTGCAACATTAATCCGAAACACATCCTTTCAACTGTCTCAGAATTTTAAAAAACTTTCCTATTGGCAAAAATAGGGAGCATATGCCTGCCAATAGGTACATTTATATATAATATTATACTGTATAAATATCACCATTATGGATATTGTCCTGTACCATTGTTTTACTATATATAATATAAAATGTATACACAAACAATTATTTTAAAAGAGACATTTCAGTATTTTCTCCCTGTACCACAGAGAAGCATTCCAGACACTCTTTAGATGACTGCTCTGGCTGAAGGCTTCTCAAAATGAGATCTCAGGACCCTTGGGGCTGCCATCTGCATGGGATGCAGGGTGGGGGGTTAAAAACTCCAACTTTCCAGTCCTCCTCCACATTTACTGAACCAACTCTCCCGGGGCCTGGGAATCTGTAATTAACAGTCTCCTCAGGGGATCTATAAACTCACTGAAGGTAGATTAAATAAACTTTCCCAAGAGAGGGGGGAAAGTTTAAGAACTTCCTTAAGGCAGATTTGTTTCAAATGCTCACTATCCGAGGATCGCCCTGAGCATAAAGGATGGTAAGTTGTCTTGTGGGAGGGTGACGTCTGTCCACACAGGCTATGTGTGGAAGGAAGGGTGTGGCACAAACTCCTCAGGGCTGGTGGCTTTCTGCTCAGAGGCTGCCTGCCAAGCCCCAAGCAGCCTGACAGCCATGACAGGGCAGCTCCCACTGAGGTGGCTCCACCCAGAGCAGGCATCTCTGCCACCTTTGCTGGTGGCAAATCACCCACGTGGTCAACTTCAAACAATTTGTCTCTGCTTTGGACATTCTCTTTATTGACATTGGTTTTACCTCCTGGGACTCCAGAGGTGTTTTCACAACTTAAATCGGTCAGTAATTTGTTGAGTCTCGTCTTTATCAATGATTGTCACCTAGACTGCTGGTCCAGAGGGAACACAGAGCTCTAAGTTCTGAAGCATTAGCTTCACACAGGAAGATGGTCTGCTCCTAAGTCACCGATGACACTGTCCTGGAATCATCTACTTCCCCCACCATTTCCCCTTCCCTGACAGACATGCCCAGCCAGCCTGCTCATGCCTGCTCCTGCACCAGCATCAATTTCCATCTTCTACATATCTGAACAGAATGTTATGTCTTTATGATACTCAGACCTATCTCCTCATAGGACAGCTCTGTGTGTAGATTTCTATGACTAACACAAGACTATACACTTCTCTGATCTGAAATTGCCTTACTCATCCTTAAACCTCTCTACTGCCCAGCATTTACAATAAGCATGGTTCAGTAAATGTTCAGGGGATAAGCAGACTACAGTGTTCTATTATAAACATTCTGATATGAATTTAGGTGACAAAGCAACATATGACTGCTATAGTACTTTTACTTATTATTAAAGTAAGTATTAAATACTCATGGGCTCGAGTCCCAGCTCACCCACCTGCCAGCTGTGAGATCACTGACAAGTTATATAACAGCTCTACCAATCAGTTTCCTCACCTGCAAGACAGGGAGATAGTAACATCTACCTCTTAATAATGTAAGATTAACTAAACGTACACATGTAATAGGATCAGAACCATGCCTAATCATGGGAAACAATAAATGTTATCTATTGCTCTACTAATTCAGCAATTATTGACTAACATTTTTGATCCATGCACTCTGCTGGGTACTTAAAATACCAAAAAAAAAAAAAAAACCCAAACCAAAAAATCTTCACTCTACCTTAGAAGTCAGAAGGAGTATAGTCAATTACATACATTATTATGATGTGAAGACTTTGAATCTGTCATGAGGGTCTCATCCATGAGCAGATGGATGAATGGAGAAGGTTCTCAATACTTAGTAACTATCAATTGCTGGAGATGCTACTTGTCAGCCTGGCAAGGCTTTGGGCTTCTGATAGTAATAATGACAAACTCCCATTCCCAGGCTTCAAAGTCCCTGTGTAATGCCACCCATCCAAGTGTACCAGATGACAGTGTAAACCTTCCTGGCCACTCAGACAAAGGGAATGTTGGGGTGCCACTATTCTGAATTTGTGTCTACCCTACACCTCCAGGTCTCACACCTCTGTACATAGTCTCCTGCAGAATCTCCAGAAAGGTACCTAGCAGGGAGTCCATGGGCATCATCACTCAGAACCCAGGAACTAGGTCAGGGGCCCTGGAGGCTCTACTATCAGGATGCTGGTCAGTGCCTGGTGGAGTGTGAGTGTTGGAAAACTTGGAGGGTAGAGAGAACCAGCACTGAAGGCAGCTCCAACACACGTGTCATTTTGCCTGGACTTCTTTAAGGGAACTCTAGGGTGCCCATACAACATAAGGAAGTAATAGTCCATGTGACAAAAAGGGCCAGAGAGCTATCTTAGCAAGAATGCCAGGGAAAGTCTCTTTGAGAAGTGGCATTTGATGGAAACCAGAATGAAGTGCAGGGCAAGCCATGTGCTACCTAGGAGAAAGCAGTTCTGGTCAAGGGACAGCAAGTACGAAGATCCAGAGGGGCAAAGTGGGGCACAGTGAATAAAGGAGAATGGCAGGAGGTGAAGTCAGGTTGGTGACCAGGCCAGAGCGGCTCAGACCCAGGGCAAGGAGTGTGGTGCCTATTGACTAGACAAACCTCAGCCTCATGCCCACCGCTGGGATCTGTCCCATCAAAGCCTAGTAGTCTGGGGTTCAGGAAGGGATAGATGTCCCCAGAAAATCAATGGGTAGAATAATGGATAATTTATATTTTAAAAAAAGAAGCACAGAGAAATATAGAAACCCCAAAATCACTTCATTTAGAATAAGCCCTACTTTCCCAATCACCTTACATTACAACTGAAATGTCCTTCCACTGGTAAGTGGCTAAATGAATCATGGTGCCTCCAAGGGAAGGAATGCTACTCAGCAAGAAAGCACCCAGTACATTTCTTAAATATGCTTTTTATTTTATACATATTTATTTTCAAATATATTCGAGTTATAGTCAGCTTAACTTTTACAAAGTATCTGTTTCTTTTTCAATGATATACAGATTGTTAAAAATATGATCAATAAGTATGCAATTCATTTTGAAATACACCCCCCAAAAAAGATATATTAATGAGTGGCCAGAGGGATGGAAGGATAGCACAGATAAGTGACCAAAGAGTAAACTTAACATCGATGGTAGAAATGAGCAGTGGGTATATGGGAGGCTGTTGTACCAATTTTGCTAATTTTTTTCTTTGAGACAGGGTTTCACTCTGTTGCCTGGGCTAGGGTACAGTTGTGCAATCATAGCTCACTGCAACCCCAAAGTGATCCTACTGCCTCAGCCTCCTGAGAAGCTGGAACTACAGGTGCCTGCATGATGCCTAGCATTTTTGTTGTTGTTATTGAAGACAGATAAGGTCTCACTATATTTCCCAGACAGGTCTCAAACTACTGGCCTCCAATGATCCTACTTGGGCCTCCCAAAGTCTAGGATCACAGGGGTGAGCTCCTGTCCCCAGATCAATTTTCCTATATGTTTAAAACTTTTTACTTTCATGATGAAGTGTGGTGGGTAGCAGATACTATCAGTCTAAACCTAAAAAAATGGCACTGGTGGAAGTAATATCTTTATATCACTCTGAGAAGTGCCTTTTCAAAATCAATACTATTAACTTGCCCATAACCTAAGTTTTCTAAAAATCATTTCTCTCTCAGTATTGTTGCTTTTCTTTGTCATTTGTTCTCCTCAAAGAAGAGGACCATTGTGACTCATTATCTTTGGGGAAATCTTTCCTACAATAATAATAATAATAACTCTCTAGTATTATTAAATAAATGTATGTAAAATTCATAATTAATTATTTAATAACTATTTACAGGTCATAGCAAATTTTACTTTTTAACATCATGAAAAATTAGAGTTTGCTGATTAAATCTCACATTACTATCCACCCTATAATTAACAGGAGCTGGCCTTGTCATCAGTAGTTTTAATTCTACCCACTAGAGTGCATCTTACAACTCATTCACTGAGAACAATGTTGTTGCCTAATACTTTAAAAGGCTATTAATCAAAGAGAATTTATTTAAAGTATTTGAGTTTCCCATATTTTTATACATAAAATACTATGATGCTCTCTCCAGCATATAAGAACAATTCGAATTGTTCACCCATTCCATGATTACTTATGGGGTGTCCATGCTTTAGGAGGCATGGCCCTGGGTGAATAAAACACATACAATCCTCCTCTTCATGGGGCTTAAATTCCAGAGAGAGAGGAAATAAAAGCCAGCTACTAATACCCTAAATTTTAGACACATGAATTCCATGAAGAAAAGACATAAACTAAGCAACATGAGAGAAAATGACAGGGCAGTGGTGGTGTGGGGGAGGCAGAAGAGTGAAGGTGGTGTTTGGGGTAGAGTGGGAGGGGGTTCCAACTTAGGTGAGGAAGTCAAGGACGGCTGCCCCAAGGAGGAGAATCTGAGGGGACCTCAAATACCAATAAGGGACTAGATTTTGGTGGGAAAGATTCCACTCGCAAGAATACCTCATGCAAGGACCCTTAAGAGAAGCAGGTTCCCACATTCAAGGAACTATAAGGGAACTCAGAGGGGAAGGGCTGGGAGAGGCAGTCAGAACCAGGATCATGCAATGGCCTTGACAATGACTTTTGATTTCTTTGTAAACAGGTGATAAGCTCTCTGCAACAACAGACTGGACTTTCCAGAGTCAACAGCAGTTGCTTTTTTGTATAAATCCTAAAGGCCACAAAATAATCCCAAGATTAGTGAAAATAACATGGCTGCAGGGATGCTGGAATATCTGTGGGGATGCTGCTAACAGCTGGTGCAGCTACGCAATGATAATTAGAGGGAACACTTAATGGGCACCTCATATGAGTCCAGAATTGGGACACACGTTTTATGGGTCATTCATTTGCTCCTCAAGCCCCATGGATTGCTACTCTCATTTTATAAGTGACGATCTCAAGAGGCAAAGTCAGGACAACTTGAATCTGGATCCAAGGGTCCACAGCCCATCTTCTTACCAGTGAAATCAAGTGGCCTGTAACAGACAAGCCCTTCAGATGGCATGCTAGGGTTGAAGTGCAGAAAGCCAGAACCTGCAAGCTGTTGATGGCAGGGAGCAGGCGTTATTCTCTGGCTCATCTTCTCCTAGCCCACAGGACCCAAGTAGAGATGAACACACATGCACACACATACACGCAGAGAAGCATACATGACCTGGGGTAAGAGGGGAGATGGAGAGAAGCTATAGAAAGAAGACAAACGTAGCTGGAAGTTGTTGTCAAGTTTATCATCTTTTTCTGTGGCAACAGCAACATGCTCACAACCTGCTTGGTTCAGAAAAGAAAAAGAGCACACGTATCACAGTGGGCTATAGTTCATATTTTCCTTTGTGGCCCACAGTAAATAAGTTACCGTGTTTTATTCCTGTGTGCCCATCACCCAAGCCATAGGAGAAAAACATTGTTCCCAAATGTTTTCTTACTGCAGTGCCTTTGTGAGCCAGTGATTGCTGTAATTTAACCTCCATAATAAAACAGAATCATCACTGGATGACAATTTATAGCACAGTTTCAGAACTGTTTACTTCTTCTACCGCGCTCCATTGTGATTACGATTTACTGGTGGTATCTGCCCTCGGGAGCACTTGCACAGCCCTGCCAATAGCCATCAGGACAGGGAGGTGCTCACTTAAGGCCCCCAGATGTTTCGGATGCAAGCACCAGACTGCATCTTAAGGATCTATTTCTTGAGGACAGGGAAATAAACTACAAAAGCATTCCAGGTGATTCAGCTGCCTGCCAGAGGGTTCTGCATCTTCTGGTAAATTGTGTTGAAGACACAATCATGGAAGCCCAACGTTATGGAAGCACCCACTGTAAGAGGGGACCATGAAGATGTCATTGCCAATGAGGCCACTTGACTGGCCAGCTCATCAAGGGGAGGACAGGGAGGAAATGCATGGAGGTAATGCTGAGAAAAAAAGGAGAAAATGAGACATGGAACTTTAGAGGCACAAAATCAAGTACCAGGTGTGGCAAAGCTGTTGTATCAATAGATCTTCCTCTACCTTCTGTCCAACCTAGTCTTCTCTCCATAAGGTCTTCAACTACTGTGGGACAACCCAGTTTCCAGTTAATATAGATACAGAACTCAAGAAAGGACAGATACTACTGAGGGTGTTTAAATGCTCTCAAGAAAGGGCAGATACATATTAGTGAGGGTGTTTAAATGCTCTCATTTTAAAGGAACTCTTAAGATTAAGGGGATTGTGCAGCAATGTAATGGTGGACCTGGATCTGGAATCACACACACTGGGTCTACATCTGTTCTACCCAAGCTTTCCCTCCATGACCCTGGACCACATGTTTCCTCTTCTGATAAAAGGCAGTGGTAATACTACCTGCCTTATAGGTTTTTGGGAAAATGAATGCTAGAATATGTGTAATGCACAAGGTGGGGAGTCCAGGCACAAGGAAAGTGGTTAGGAAAAGTCCCTGTAAATGTTATCATTCTACTCTTGCACAATTGCTCCACTGTTAGACACTTACACACCACCATGCCTGTTTGCTGCACCTGCCGTCCAGCCTGAGTGTGGATGTGTACCTCTCTATTTAGCTCTCTCTCAGTGCCTGCACCTATGTCTGTGTCTATGCAAAAGGCCGAGCAATTTGTACACTCAGTACATTATCATCGCTGGTCCATGCAAGGCTCCCCTCTTGACTTATATTTTCCCCTTCAGCTCTGACCTCCACTCTTATTCCCCTCCCCCTCAATGGACTGGATGGGCACTTCTGACTATGCATGTGCTTATTTTATAGTGCCTGGGTGCTTTGTATGCCTTTAATTTACATGGATGCTATTATGATGCAAGTCTCCTAATATTTCTTGTGCTTTATTTCACTCAAGATCAACATGGGCTGTCATGTGTGCATTTAGTTTATTGCCTCTCAGGGTCACATTCAACATGTTTGACTTGTCCCTTTCCCTAATGATGGGTTGGCAAGTCCCCAGCTGTTGTCCAAAACCAGGCTGCAAGTGACCTCCTCATCTCACCTTAATTTACTGCATTTCCTTAAATCCACTCATAAAGTTATATAAGTATCCATTAAAGGAAAGAATATTTGTCCTAATGTAGATTAAAATACCATATGATAAATGAAATTGTCAGGAGCTATGATAGTGTAAATCCTGGGCCCCCTTACATACATCACCCATTAAAGGCCTTGTCCACACTGGACATCATCCTATATTCACTGAAAGGCCATGGCCAAGGACCTCAGGTTAAGTTCTCAATCTAGTTTTCTTATCTAAATGTTCTGTTTAACCTGCAGTCTTTCTTTCCCTCAAACAAGCAAGGGCAGCAAGAGGATTGGCCAATCTAAGCCTGGAGCATCTCGGGAAAGTACTGCAAAGCAGAGCCCGTTCCACTCGACTTTTCTTCTGTCATGAATCTTGAGGACCCTGCCCAGCTGGCATCAGCCCAGCTGAGAGAACGGAGGGTGTCCCTGCTGATAGGAGACAGAACAGATGGGAACTCTCCACAACCTACTGAGGATCGCCTTGCCAATAGAAGTCTCCTGGGATTCTGAGGAGTGAGAGTTTCTTCTGCCTTACCTCCCAGAAATAGCAATGTTTGGTATAGAAATGAATTTCTAAAACTCTCTCAAACATTACTATTAAGTCAGCTCTCAGCGATTGGGACACAATTTGAATCGAAGGAGTTTGGTGCCAGGATCAGAACCTATGTTTTGCTATGCTGGTTGTATCAGGTACATTTTTACAGATGCAAATGAAAATAAATTACCATTACAAAGTGTTTGCTATGTCCCAGAGCTAATGATTCTGGGCCCATGTTTCTTCCTGTGAGTGTCACACTAGGTTTGAGGTCAGCTGCTTCCACCTTGAGGAGGTTGTAAGCAACAAGGCTCAGGGCCAGTCTGAGAAAGCCAGCCTCAAACCCACTGTGTTCTGAGAATCACTATGCCTGGCACATGTGACCACGTCCATTTCTCAGAGTAAGAAACTGAGACTCAGGGGGCTACAGACTCATACTCAATGATGGCTCACCTCAGGTCTCCAGGGCTATCCACACCTCCCAAAGGAGAAATGAACTGGCTTCCCAGGATCCGACTAATATCCAAGTGCAACAAAATTCTACAGACAGAACACATAGTGTGGACCCACACTGGGTACCCCCTTCCACAAAGGATTGTAATCCCCCAGGCTGGCCTTCTCTGATAGACTAAAGGAGTGTGCTCAGAGAAGCCATTGCTGGAAGTAAGCAAATCAGATGCTATCTCTTCTAACTGCTGTCAGAGAGGTGAGACTGGATGGGATGCCAGCTGGGAGAATTCACAGTGACTGTCCTCCTTGAGCAGGCTCCAAGAAGGTGCCCTCCACCCAGTAATTGCCCGAGTGCTCCTCAAAATAGGACAGTCCTGAACAACTAGTCCATCTGCTAAATGTAGCTGAAAATAAAAATTCAGGGCTCTTCGCTTCCACTGAAAATAGGCTTTGCAGGGTTTCTCTTGGCACAATAGAGGCTGCTGTGACTTCCAGCACCCTCCTTCTGAGTGAGACTTGGGGGCTTCATGCTCCGTGGGCTGTACAAAAGCTCTTTTCTCCTTGGCCTCCAAAGTGCATTCAGCTGAGGGACAGGGACAGCTGACCCAGGAGCCACATTGGCTCCCGTTGGGATTTGAAGGAGCTGCTCCGAGCCCTGCTGCCTCTGAGCTCTGTGAAGGTACCTACTCTTAGGAGAGGTGGGTGAGTGCAAATTAAAGACCCCAGGAAAACTGCAGAAGTTTGTAATGTTCCCTGGACAAAAAGGGAAAGGAGAGACCAAATGCCAAGCCTCCTGTAGCTTCCTACATCCTGAGGATGACCCTGGAACCCTTCTAGTGAACAGGTGCAGGGGACCTGGGGGGAACACAGGGTATGAAATGGGCCGACTGCTGCCCTGGTGAGTGGGGAGGGAGAGATTCAGACCCACCTCGTACCAGGCCCCTAGGAGCCCTCACCCTGGAGACCTCACAGCAAGACCCCCTTTGTCTTGCTCTCTCCTTTCCAACCCCAGCCCCCACTCCACCCTCTTTTCAATGCCTTCAACTGACCCCGCTCTCTTCTTGTGCCTGGAGCCCCTGCCTTGGCCACCTCTAGGGCTCTGGCATATGTATATCTTCACCCCCCAGTTCCCTGGTGGCACTGCACAAGAAGCTGGGACTCCCATTTTAAAGCTTTCCTGTCTCCCGCAACAGCCTATAAACTCCATGTGGCTGGGGTGGGGGAGGGGAGGCCTGTTTCTTCCTTAAGGCTGTACATGTAGTTCTTAGGAGTAGTCCACCCCAGGCCCTTGGGCTGATACAACTCAGCCCACAGAGCAGAGAGATGGTTCAAAGAAGAGGGCAGGTGAGGTGAGTTCGCCACCCCACCCACACGTAGTCTTCAGATGGATGAAGGCAGCTTGGGACAGGAAGAGAAGACAAATAAATTGCACCCCTACTCTCACGCTTTTATTTTCTCCTCCTTCAAATGACAAGAATTCTCAAAGAAATGAACACTTCATCGCACTCCCAACAGGCATTAGTTCAAAGCAACATTTGCCATCCAGTTCCCAGCTGTAGTTAGCAGATAAATCAGAGAACCTGAACTTGATTTATGCATCCGGATGGGTTTCAAAGCAGCGTAAGTACTACATGTGCACTCTCACGTGTCCTAAGTGTATGTGAGTTCTATCTCAGTAAAGCTGCTTAAACATGGCAAGGGCAACCGGGTGCTGTGTTTTCAGGGTTGGGCCAATGATTAGATAACTGCTTTTTAAATGCTAACAACTCAGTTATTAAGACAAGTTATACACATGCCAAACATCACAGAGGAGATGTGAGAATCTAATTTAAAATCATTGACTATGCAAATGTGAAATTTCAAAATATGTAAATGCACCACACTGTGATAAAAAGGAAGGATACATGGGGCTAATTTCTTCCTGTTAATTCTGCTAAAGTAACTCCTTTATTGTCCTGTTCCTGCCATGGTGAGCTCTTTATGTTGTTGTTGATGAAAGCTTAATGCTCTTTTTTCTAGAATGAAGTTTGATGAATTATTTTTTCTATAAGCCTGCACAGAGAGATAAGTGCCACATATTCAAATGTAGCCACTTTGAGCATTTTTCATCCCCTTCTTCGTGTGAGAGATACTGTCTCAGTCAGTCATCATTCTAATAGGAAAGTGTGTGCAGGGTGAGGGGGCAGACTGAGGGAGGAGGGTGTTGCTCGGCTTTTTATTTCCTGATTCTGTGCACGAGACCAGACTGGGAATTATTTACATGGATCAGGTCTCTTTTGAGATTGGGAAAAGACACACAATAAAACAAACACATTTCATTTATTTATAGGCTCTTCCCCTGGGTAAGAGCCTAAAAGAAGGGCCAAAACCCTAAAACATTAGAGATGAATAAAATCTTAGAAATAGTCCTGTCCGCTAGTTCTCCAACTTAAGAAAGAAAAAACCCAGATCTCCTTACAATGTTCTCTTTCCCCAAGTCCTGTGAATGATCTTTCCTCCACCCCAGCCAAGGATCTTTTTAATCCAACTTCACAGGGTTGTATCATTTTAATGAGATAACATCCATGAAGCACGGCACACTGCCTTGGCAAATAAGAAGCCCTCAGTCACGTGATGACGATGATGATGATGACCATGAGGATGACAATGATGCCAATGTCCCAGAGGGAATTACGACAGCTGTTAGCATCCTACTTCACACACTCAAGGACTCTGCTAACCCTAAACAAGGCTGTGGCCTAGATCTGCCTAATGCAGGGGTTACAAACTCAAGGCTCTTTGGGGCCAGAGTAGCCATACAAAAGGCTGGGAGCTGCATGGAAATTGACCCTCTTGGCGGTACCTCCTGGCCCTTGCTGTATGGGTCTAGGGGTACAGGATGGCTCTACCTCTCCATTTGTCAAGCTTTAAATCTGGATGTTTTTATATCCATTCATATTTTTATATCTGATTTCATTTCCCCCCCTTGAATCCCATATGGATCAAGTAAAATATACACAGGGTGCCAAAAATGTACACACATTTTAAAAAAGGAAAAAACTATTAAAATTGTAATGCTCAGTATACACTGGTAACAAAAAATGATACAAATCATGTTGAGCACCTCTTATAATTGCAGAAGTCAAACACAACTTGTGTACTGCAAATTTAATACAGCTTTTTTTTCCTATCTTAAAAAACTATATACCTTTTTTTGGCACCCTCTGTATATATGATCAGGACTGGCCTGGGAGACGAGGCTTTTAGTCCTGACACAGTTACCTCTTTATGATTTTCCCCATCTTTACTGAAGCAATTCCCATGAGAGTGAGTGTTCATATGTCAACCCCTACCCCTAACTCCTGCTGGCCCCAACCATTCTGAACACATGTGTGTGGTGGTGTGGACACACATTCACACACACACACATAGATTTAGGAAAAAGGCACTGAATCCATTCTATGATCATTTTTGCCAAGTGAAGGCTGAATACACTTCCCCCTGGCATAAAATCATCTCCCCTATATGTATCCTCGGAGGCCCAGTCTGATTCTCCCACGTCAAACACATAAGACTTGCACACCTTCCCCAGACAGTAGCCACAGTGACTGCAATGATAGACTCCTCGTACATCAGGGGAAGGAATCAACTGAGCCCTCCCCCTCATAAGTACTCTTGGGGATAGGCTGCCTGGCTCAACAAATACCCTAACAGAGGCCACCATCTAGCTGGCCATGGAGCTGCCTGCAGGCTCTGCCCCCCATGGTCTGGCTTGCTGCTTCACCTGATGCTGCTTCACCACCTTTCAGCAGCTGGCTCCCATCTTCTCGTCTCCTGGGGAGAGTGCTGAGAGCCTGCATATTGCCAGGCCTCAGATATATACAGGCTGGTGTTGGGCTGTCTATAAACAACTCCTAACCAAGATCTAGATGAGGAATCTGCTTTCTGATGTCCACCAAGAGCTCGTGGAGAAGCTCCTCTCTGTGAATCCCATCAGTCAGCCAGATGGAATGCTCTGCAGTCTCTGGGTGCAGTGAGGGGAAGCTCTCTGGTATATTCCCAAGGATCTCATTTTCCTCCCCAATTGACACACAAAAAAATCAATTCAAAAGCACACAAGGAAAAAAAAAAACATTTGCTCCTGATAGTACATTACATGTTGTCTATTCAAGCAGCCAGTAAGCCTGAGATGTGCAGTAAATGATATCCCAGCTGATTTTTAACAAAGACTCTGATTACTCGCAAGGGCTGTCATCTCTCCGCTGAATGCAGTGCAAATGAAATGCCAATGAATTCCTAACTACCTTTTCATTTTCCCCTCATAACCTAATTTAGAAAATGTAAATAATCTCACTGTGTTTGCAGGACCAGCTGCTCCTTACCTCCATATGGGAAACTGAGTAAAGACCCAAAAAAAAAAAAAAAGTACCACTGATGCCACCAACACATCCCCAGTTAAACATACTAAATACTCATTCAAAATATTTCTAAAAACCTTTAATTTGTTGCCAGTAATCTGTGCAATTATAACCAGTGGTCTCTTATTATTATTATCATTATCATGGCTTTATTCTGTCATTTGGATCTATCGATGGTGATGCATCAGTGATTCACCACAATTTCCTCCCACCCACAACCCTTTTAAGATCTCTTTCACCTGGCCCCAGTATAAATTAAGTGGCATTTTTTTTCTACCTGGCCTGTTACATTGAAACGACAATATGATACTCTGCAAAATCAGAACTGGAACCAACACATTCATGCAATACTTCCTTGCTGGGCTCCTCAGCACCCATCTACTCTGGCTCAGGTTAAGTGTCCTGCATGTATCCTACCTGCGGACAGATATCTGTCTAAGTGACAGCAGGCCACCCAGTCAGAGGACACCACAAGTCAGACTGGTACCTCCCTTGTGTGCTTCCTGAATGGGGGCAGGTGGGAAGGCGGGTTAATGGCAGGAACCGGCACTGAAGTTTCACACAGTATGTCCACGGCCACAAACCTCTCTTCTCGAAGCTGTTTGGTCTGCTCATTCTTGACAGAAGCAACAGGAAATCTTGCAAAGCTAGATTTCGTAAATAGAGAATAAAAATCGGCATGCTTGCCCCATGACATTGTCATTACTAGTGTGGCAAGTGCACAAACATGCACTGATCACCCACCCTGGGTCCTGGAGACATGCAGGAATCTATGTCTCATGGTCCCTGTCCTCAGGATACTGGGGTTCTAGCGAGGAGTCCAGCAGTAAGCATGAGATAGACAGGGATGTTCAACTTTCCAAACGTTTCATAACGGAAACAAGCAGGATATTGGGGAAGATGATGGCAGAGTTGGGGCAAGGACTTGGGGTGGGGTTTTAGTGCTCTGAGCCACCCCTCCTATGGTGAGACAGCACTAGGCCTTAAGTGGGAAAGATTGTGACAAGTACTTTCAGCATCATTCCAAAATTCTCTGCAATGACATTCCAGGGAAGGCTCACTCCCAAATTTATGGAAACTTTCTTGAACTTGCTCAGAACTTCAGTTTATTCCCTTTCTTGGGGGTAATGAGCTGTGTTCACCACCTGCCACGTGGGGAGAAAAGTCTGGCCAGCCTCAGGTACACACCCTGGCTCTGGTGCCCTGCCAGGCACCAGGCTCAGGCAGGACACAGGAATTGCACAGCTCATCTATGAAGACTGGCCCTCCCAAGACCGATTTCCTCCTCCTTTCCCTCTCCAAGAATCAAGTCTTCCTTCATCAATTCCAACCAAACAGTTTTGTCATTCATAGAAATACAATTTTTAGAATGTTTTAAATAAAATCTCCTGGTATTAAAAAGAAGAAGAAAAGAAAGAAAGGGGAAAGAAAGAAAGAGAGAAAGAAAAAGAAAAAGAAGGAAATCCTTATTTGGTTCCCTCTTAGGAAATCAGTCACTTCTTATCTCCATTCTGAGTAGCTGGCCTGATTTCTGCCCATTTCAGCCCTTCCATTCACTGTCCTAGAGGGAGGCCCATGTGGGGAAGGGCTGGCCTGGAACTGGGAGGACGGGAGCCCGATGTGGGCAAGCCCACAGCCCATTTACTCAGACCAGGCAATGAAGGGTGAGGAAAGCCCATGAGCCCACAGTGTCTCTGCAGTTAAGCTTGAATACTTTTCTTTTCCCCCTTATCCCTCAGGAGTCCTCTGGCCAATGGGGAAGTCCTCTAGCCCATATTGTCCTGACTTCAGTGTGTTCTGAGTCCAGCATAAAGGTCTACTAGTCAATCAACAACAGTTTCCTGAGCACTTATACAGATTCAAACACTGAGACAGGCCCTGGGGTGGGAGTGGAGACAGGTAGGAACAAGGAAAAGAAATAGTATAGAATAAACAAAGGGAAAGAGTACTAACAGGCAGTTTTCAAAAAGAAGAACAAAGAAGAAGGACTGGTCAATATTCATGGAAAAAGATGGTCGACTTTACTGTGCAGTGGTACCTTTCAGAGAAGTGACTCAAAGTGACCCTGGCACTCGTGAGCCAGGGGGATGTGGCCCTTATCCACTGAAAGCATCTGTGCCAAGTGGGACTTCTTTTACTATAAGTGACTTTCTCCCACCATGGGGTGGGGGTCTGAAACACTCTGGGTACTGCAGTCCCCAGGTACTGAGCCACTGTGGTCCCAGAGAACTAATCCAAACAGACAACACCCCAGATCCAGGCAGCCTGGGGTAGTCAGTGTGTCCTAGTTCTTGGGCTGATCTTTAGATACATTCTGGAAAGGAGAGAGAAGGGGGAGGGCCCCCCAAGCATATCTAACAGAGTGCCAGGCCCACCTGCCTCTCTGTGGGAGGACAGGGATTAGTACCTGGGCCATTTCTGTTTCCTTAAACCCATGATCTGTGACATGGTGTAATTTGCCTCAAACTCTATGGCATGTCAGGTGGGAAGAGAGGTACCTGCCCTGCTGAACAGTGAATAATGAAAGAAAATAAAGCAAACTGAGATACTACTTTTTGTCCACAGGATTGACAAAGGCCAGAAGACTAGTAACAGTAAATAGAGGGGACCATGGGGCACACTGCCTGTGCGACCACACAGGACGGAACACAAGGAGGCATGTGCTGCCTAAAGGACAATCTGGCAAGATGCACAGAAAACCTTGATTTTACTTCTAGGAATACATCCTAATAATCGCATCAAATAAATGGACAAGAGTTTATCTGCAAGAGAGTTTATCATATCATTGCTTCCAGCAGTGAAACACTGCAGATGACTCTAATGTTCACCAAGAGAGAACCGCTTGATCAAAACACCTGGAAAGCAGACTACTCCACAGTCATAAAAAATAATAAAAATCTGTATTCACTGACACGGAAAAATGCCTACAACATGTTAAAAAAAATTTAAGGAAGCTGGTTATGAGAACACTTGAACACATGCACGAACAGAAAAAAAAATCTGTAAAATTGGAACTAAGATTTTAAAAACAAAAGGTATCAGAAGATTAATTACCTTTTTAAAAATACTTGTTGGTGCTATTATCTTCACTTTCTCCTTTATCAGTTTCTACACAGTCCTTCTCCATTTGCAATGAACATGTATTACTGGTATATTCAGTAAAAACCTAACAAAAAGCATTTAAAAACATAGGTGTCTTGTATGGCCAAGATCATAGGAAGCACAAAACTAAGTCTTCCATAAAGCTCTGAAAATGGAGAAGTTTCATCAAATTATTTTAAAAAGGGACAAATGACAACCAAGTTGGGCAGGATTTGAGGCACAGGTTCTACCCACAAAGAGTAACTCTTTTTATTGGCTGGCATCCCCAGAATAAGCAGAAAAATTAGGATACTGTTCCCCAAATGTACCCAACCTTGAATATGTGTGACTGATGGAAAACTGAGAGGTCCAGGAGACAGGACGTGAAGTGGCACGTACAGAGCGGCTGGTGGGTCTACAGTCTGTCCAAGGGGGCCCACAAGATGCTCCCTCTCAGTGTGGGAGGGAGAGAAGTCTCCTGGGCCTGTCTGTAAGGCTCTAGTTGGTATGATCTGAGGTTTGTCAGAGGGAACCCCAGCCCATTTGGTAAAACCCACAAAGACCACACAGGTCTCTGTAGCTCTGTTCTGAATCGTAAACTAAGGAAGGTTCACTGACCTCAACAAAACTGGTAAATATGGGTGGTCACGAGTTTTTAAGTTTCCTCTGGTTTGAAGTTTCTGCTCTAAATTTTCTTATATGCATATAGGGGATTTTGCAACCCCACATAGGTGTACAAAAAAAAAAAAAGGCAAATAGACCATATGACATGTCAGCATAAAAAATAATAGTCTCCTCCCTCCATCCATGACTCAGAACAGAAACCACTATTTTTCCCCGAAACAAATATACCTCTCTTTCAAAGTACAAGCTTTGAGATGAGATCAGACATGAAAACAAAGCAGAAAATAAAATATTTCAGAATGTACATCCACTTCTATCGCCTAAGAACTATACACCATCCTAGCAGTGTTCAGTTATAATCAGCCCCTAAGAAGCTCCACCACTCATGTGGGACCTCCCATGTAAAGAAGATAATTAGTTCTGTCTTAAATACTTTTCTGTAATTTAGAAATGTATAAGGAGAATCACTGATGTCATTTCCAACTTGAGGAATATATTTTTTAAAGTATGCTTCCCCTCCCCCAATTTTTACAATGTCTTTAGATAGAGACAAGTCTTTAAACCAGCAGTATTCATACAATCCCTATAGATACTAATTCCTTATATAGCTTATATTTTTGGTACAGAATATACTTTACTTGGGTGCATCTGCCTTTCACGCTTTGCTGTATATATTTACATAAAAACATAGATGTATTTTATAGTCCATACATATGTAGACAGGCGCCAGTCAAAAAACGGCTCGAGAAAGTTACTTTAATAGTACCCTCTAGCTTTTTGGAAGATTGGAGTAAATCTCTTCTGCAGAGGGAAAAAATCCATTTTTCTGAGAAGGTAAATGTTTATTAAATGCAAATACTGATATTCATTACCTAGGAAAAATGTCTTGCTGCATGTGGAATTTCTCGATAAAAAGCTTTCAAGTCCCAGGTTTCTCCAGATAAACCCCTATCGGTGAACTGATGCGTGAACACACTGAAATTGAATTACTGTACAACAGCAATTACTTTCCACAGTACAGCTATAATGGGAATCAGTTCTGCAATGAACAGCAGGTAGCTATAGGAAGGAGGGAAAAACCTAATATAAAATCTAGCATCCTCTAGCTTTTCCCAAGATGTAAGGGTATTTATTTTTAAGCAAAATACTCTTCTTGAGGACCTGATTTATCATTTGATCAATAGAAATCAGAAATAAGTGAAACAGGATTAACTTTATATATAGACATGAGCTTCACAGTACTTTCAAAATGTATGAAATGTCTTATCCAAGGTTTGAAAACAACTGACTCTTCATCGAGTTAGGCTACAACTTGCCTTTTATGTCTTCTCACATTCCCCAGAGAAGTTCATTCCCTTAGACACTTCTAATTAATTGTGGGGTGGGTTTTTTTTTTTTCTGTTTTTGAAGGGAAGGGGGATAAATTTGAACAGCAAATAAAATACTTAATGTTTTGTTTGAAACACTACCAAACAGATAGAGGCCCATAATCTGTCCTGTCCTCTCATTGTTTGAAATTGTTTCAGTTTGTGGAGGTCTGAACTCTGTACAGCCCAACATTTCAAGTCTTATGGATCCGTGTCAGACACCGAAACCGGAATCCCACGGGAAGAAAGAAGGAGGTTACAAATCTAGCTCAAATCAGTGATCAAAGCAGTGCCCACCCTACAGCTGCTTGGCACAACGAAAGGCAAAAATCACCCAGGGGAATTCACCTTTGGGAAACCATTCTGGAGATTAATATAAAATTATAAATTCTGCAAAGTCCTTCTTTTTGTGATTTCTGGATTTATCTACTTTTTTCCTATTGTTCTGCTTCTCTTAGTTATAGGGACCACGCCAAATCACAGGATCATAACTTCCTCTAGCTGTGTTGGAATCAGTCCTAAAAGTATACCCTTACAGAGATATCCATAGTTACTTAGAGTCACTTCCTATAAATTTTCCTTCAACTGCACGTTGGCTGTGCCTATCAGAGCTCCCTGGTGGAACCTCAGATGGTGCTTCCAGGTGACTGATAGTTTGTGTGACTCCCAGCAGAGGGTGGGGTTTTAAAGACAAAAGACAGACTGGGAGGACACCTGTCCGTATACCAATGGTATGGAATATATATCAGGTGCCTCCCTGCCCTCAAATCAGGGTACAATTCTCAAAATCAGCAACTCAGAAGAAAGCGGAGCAGTGTCAAATTTGCCTTCCATCAGTAGCAAGGATGAATTCTGACTTGTGACATGGATACAGATTTCCAGGAATCTTTGAGGAACATCCCAGTGGGAGTCCATGTTTGGCAGAGGACTACTGGGTATCATCTTCCCATGTGCAGCATAAGAAATTATCTCCCTTGAAATGGGAATGCACTAAATGCAACTTGATTCCACTTGTTATCCATTCATCGAGACTTTTAATTTGATAAAGAGCTCAGCAACATTAACTGAGGTAGCATAAATATGTTCAAACAAATGTGTTGGGAGATGGTGCCTTGGGCACGATTGCTATACACGTACACAAAAGCGGGCTGCAGCACCACTATATCAAATAACCTATAGCTAGCCTCTGAGCAGGTCTGGAAAAATTACTTAAACCAATAACATTAAAAAGTGCTAGGAAATATTAGTTAAGAAATGCCACTGTAATAATAGTAACATTATGCTAATGGCAATTACTAAAGCTAAGGTTATTTATAATTTGATAGACCGAAAAAAAAAAAAGTTACATATAGTCCATTACCAACCAGATGACAGAGGTTATATAATGGGCAGGCCACTTTAGGTTTCACATTTACTTCAGACATCTGACAGGGAGAAAATAGGACTTTCTGTGATAGGATAATTGCATGGTGGAGAGTAATTCAAATAGGGGACGAGTATGATAAAATCACTCTGATTCAACTAATCACTGGGGAAAGTGATGGAGGAAAATGATGAAATCAAGCCCAAAGAGACAGAGAAAAAGATCAACATTGTTTAACAGGCAAGAGATGACAGGCTACGGTAAAGGATGGGGTTGCTGGGGTGCTCCATTTTTCCCCCTAGCACTGACAGAACCTACCTTCAGAGACTAAAGGTGTTGTTATTGCAGTTTCCCAAATTGCTATTGCCAGTCTCATAAATATTTTATATATGTCAATGGAAACTCACTCATCAGTGTTGTTCACGAACCAGGCTTTTCTTATGCACATCCTCCCTGGAGTCGCCACTGATGGACACCAGGCATGAGGAAGTCACAGTGGGAAGCATCACCAGGACCTCTGACCTGACTCAGACTGCCAGACGGATGGGAACTTAGAAGTGAAAGACTCCTAGGTGTGGTGTATCTCAGTGATAGAGCCAAAACTAAAATCACCTGGTCCTGGGCAAGCTGAGAAGAAGGGGAGTTGATAGAAAAGGAACCGACTCCACCTCAAATATTAACTCTACTGCAAACCCATGGGCAAACAACAGCCTTTCCTACTTACTAGAAAAGTAAGGTGGCATTATAATAAAAGGATCACACTGGCTGCTTCCTTGGCCTCCAAATCAAATCACCATCTCATTCCAAATGCCACACAGTACTAACTATTGCCACTACAGCCACATGGATCACAGTTGGGACCAAGTCCATTTCAACTATCTCAACACCAAATCCTGACTTGACCTACAAACCCTTTTTAAAGACTAGGACCAACTGGTTGGGTGTGGGGGCTCATGCCTATAATCCTAACACTCTGGGAGACCAAGGCAGGAGGATTGCTTCAGCTCAGGAGTTCAAGACCAGCCTAAGCCAGAGCAAGACTTTGTCTCTTCTAAAAATAGAAAAACTAGCTGGGCATTGTGGTAGGTGCCTGTAGTCCCAGCTCCTTAGGAGGCTGAGGCATGAGGATGCTTAAGCCCAAGAGTTTAAGGTTGCTGTAAGCTATAACACCATGGCACTCTAACCAGGGCAACAGAGTAAAACTCTATCATAAATAAATAAATAAATAAAGACTAGGACCAATTAACCATGATGTTATAACACGAAGTATGTTCACAAAGGGCCTGTACATTTATTTTAAAATATATAGGATACACATTTCAAATAATTCTACCTGCATTTATTTGTCCCCGCAACATTTTGATTCAAAGAGAACAACTTCATTTTTTTTTTCAAAGAGAACTTACCAAACACATCAAGTAGTCTTTTTGTTGTTGTTAACTTCACTAATATAAATTCATTTTATCAGAAAGATATGTTCACTTGGATGTTTACTGCAGCACAATTCACAGTAGCAAAGATGTAGAATCAACCCAAGTGCCCATCAGTTCATGAGTAGATAAATAAAATGTGGTATATGTATGGCATGGAGTGCTGCTCAGCCATTAAAAGAAAATAAACTAATTCCTTTTGTATCAATCTCGGTGGAACAGGGGACTACTCTCCTTAGTGAAGTATCACAAGAATGGAAAAATAAACACATGTACTCACTATTAAATTGGAAATAACTGAACAGCACTCCCTCACAGACAGAAGTAAAACTCAACAGAAACTGGTGGATGGGAGTGGGGAGGAAGGGATGGGTGAAATCACACCTAGCAGGTACAATGTACACTGTGTGGGTGATGGGCACTCTGGAAACTTTGTCTCAAGTAGTACAAAAGTAATCCAGGTAATCTAAACATTTGTACTCTGGTAACAGGCTGAATTTTTTTTAAAGGGAGGGGAGTAAGGAAAAGATAAAATAATAAAGCTGCAACAAACTTGTAATAAAATTATTTTATAAGTGGCAAAACAATAAATAAAAGCAAAAAGGTGTCAAGATGGCAGTAAAAAGATGTCAAACCCAGTTCATGTTCCCTCCTGTCATTATCCAGGGGCTTCCTGTAGCCCCAAGTCTCCATCATCATTAAATGCTCACACGCTGGAAGGCCCTTCATTAGCAGTAACAGCAACGTTTACTGAACATTTACTGTTTGCCAGGCAGGGAGCTAGAAAAACACTACCCTGATATGCACAGAGGCATTGCAATCCCACCACCTGGGTGCAAAAGCAAACTCCACTGAGCGCCACCCATGTGATCCCAGTGGATGACTTCATCAACCTATCAGTTGCAGAAGCAGAACCTAAAGATACTGTTGTGCCTTTCTACTCTAAACGTCTGTGATTCATAGAAAAATATGAGTTGAAATAATATTTCCTCCTCTCAAATAATAGTTCCTCCTCTCAAATTGACAATACTATCACTATTACTGTATGTTTTTCTTAATTTTGTTTTTTGCAAAGATTCAGGAAAATAAGCACTTGCATATCACATGTGCTAGAGGGGCTATGAACTGGCACAACCATATCTGGATATATGTAAAAAAAAACCTTGAAGATTGGCTCAGACGCAGGGGTCCTCAAACTTTTTAAACAGGGGCCAGTTCACTGTCCCTCAGATGGACTGCGGGCCTGGGACTAGTTGGCTGCTAAGCAGGACAGGCAGTGGCAAAAACACCCAGCAGGCTGGATAAATGTCCTCGGCAGGCCACGTGTGGCCTATGGGCCGTAGTTTGAGGACCCCTGACTCTGAGCCTCTGAACTGCTTTTCATCTCAAGAATTCATGTTAAGGAAACCAATATACACTCCAGGGTGCTGAGGGCATGGAGGCAATGAAGGATATGGACTCTGAGGTCCACATCTCTGGAGCCCACCTCTCATGCCCCATGTGACCTTGAAGAAGCTACTCAACTTTTGTCTCTCAGGAACCCCTTTTGTAAAATGGGGGTGACAGTAACCTCCATCATGGGGTTATTTAAGGATAAAATAGGAGAATACATGTCAACTCCTTAAAGGAGCTGCCAACACATAGTAGGTACTCAGTTAGCCAGTCCATGATAAGTATATAAGAAGACTGACTATAGCATTATTTATACCAAAACTTGCAAACCACTTAAACATCCAAATATATAGGAACAATTGAACCACTTATGACACCTTCACAGACTGGAATGTTATGCAACCATTTAAGAAAATCACAAAATACAGTGACACAGGAAAATACTCATACTAGAATGGCAGAAAGAACTGAAAAGAAGCTGGATATACAAAGTAAATGGGCAATACAATTACCAATTTGAAAAAAGAAAAACACACAAGTTCGTGCACAGAAATGCGAAGAAAAAGACTGAAAGGAAAGAAACACAAGAATATAAACCATAGATTCCTGTCTAGGAGATGGGATTTTTAAAAAAAATTTTTCTATGCTTGATTTTTTTTCAATATATTCTATATCACCAAAAAAAATGTTCACTTGATAAATATGAAATAGTAATTATAGTAAGCTTCCAAAAAAATTTATTTCTGCGTCTGCTTGTTAGATGCAAATGGATACCAGGCTATCATGTCTGTTGAGGACATTACTTACTTCAAGTAAGTGGCATAAGGACATATCCATAGGCCACCTAGGTATGTCCCAGGGATGGCTATTAGTACACTATTTTTGTGACAGAGTAAAGTGATTTTTTTCTTCTAAGGCATTTCAGAGCTTCCACCAAGAAGTCTCATCTTACTTAAATCAATAATCATGGGGCACAGTGACTCACACCTACAATCCCAGCTACTTGAGAAGCTGGGGCAAAAGGATCATTTGAGCCCTAGGAGTTTGAGACCAGTGTGGGTGATTTAGCAAGAACTCAACCAATAATTATAGCTGTAGCAATAGCTATCATTCACTGAGCACTGTTGATGTGCCATGGTCTATGCTAAGTAACTAAAAATCATAACTTTGAACTTTATGCTCCCTGTGTGAGTTTTTCCCATTTTATAAATGAGGCAATTGAGGCTCATCAAGACTGTTTTGTCAAAGGTCAAAGCTTAGTGATAAAGGCAGGCACTGAGCCCAGGTCACAGTTGTACTCTTATGCATTAAGCTATAATTCCTCTCTAAATCTAAACAGTACAAAATGTTTTAGAGATGAGCAAAGTATGTGGTTATCAGATGCAAGGCAGCCATAACTTGGGAAATGTTGGTTTTTCCAACTAAGTGTGAGAGAAACCAAAGCAGGAAATGATCTTTAATAACAAAGTGATCCTAGAGAGAAATGTTAAAATTGAAAGGTAAGCAAACTATACCTTACAAATATGGGACTCTTTAGATTTCAGTTCTTTCTCAGAATCCTATGTCAATATAGCATTAATGTAGGATATTGCAACATTCACATGTACTAAATCAATAATGTAAGATGTCCTGTAAAGTCGGTAATAGGAAATAAAGTCAAAAGCCATCACAGAAAACCAAAATGATAAACATATACACTGCTGTTCCCTCTGCCAAGTTGATATTATAAAATTTCAGGAAGCTCTTACTTATCAAAACAAACATTATAATTGTTGCACAGTAATGTTCCAATAAAGGTAAAGAGAACTTTCAACTTCATCTAGACATGATTTACCCCATTGAGATTTTCAGTTTACATTTTGGCAAGCATCACTTAAATTTTTTGAAGTTGCTTTGTTGAGCCACAATGTGTCTTTGAATGATTTTTGGCAATTAGTGAATGCATCACACAGTTGTAGGCCCATCCTCCATAGCTGTACAATTACTGGCAGCTTGGCTGAAGGCATTAAAGTATAAGAAGAAAACTAGTACCAGAACTGAGATGGGGAACTAACTGGCAGGCCATGATCAACATAGTCTTAAGTCTCTGATAAAACAAGAGATGGAGAACCCAGCCAAAACCAGCTAGCACCCAGATGGCCATGAAAAAACCACCCAAGGTTACCCTGGGTGCTCACCGTACTCTAATTATAATGCGTTAGCATACTAAAAGAACCCCCAGCAGCACCCTGACAATTTACAGACAGCTACAAGCTGTTAGCCTTTTCTGTTCTGAGCAATAGCCACTGCTCTGTCTATGGGGTAGCCACTTTTCTCCCTTTTATATTTTCCTTTCTATCAGTAAAACTTGCTTTTTCCTTACTCTGTCAGCTCATGCTTTAATTCTTTCTCAGGCAAAGTGAAGAACACACTTAGCCTTCAATTGGACCCCAGTTTGGGGATCCATTTTCCTATGCCAGAACCCTCTATGAAAAAGGCAATTCATGCCCCTAGTAACTGCTTTTCCTGGTTGAATAGACTGAAGAAATAAAAGAATAAAGGTGTTGACATAATGGCTGGGATCTTTGAGAGACGGGTTCATCAATGCCAATCCTTTGCATCTTTGGGCAATACAGAGCAGAAACAAGAGGCGCTTACCCTCACGGCCTCAGACTTCTTGTGAAACATCTCTTCCATGTTTTTTGCCAGCTTTTTTACCAGTTGGAGGCCATCGATTTCTTCTATAGCAACGTCTTTTTCATATTCTTTGTATTTCTGTAGAAGGTAGAGCAATATTCATTAAAGGCATGGGATACTGTAAAACACCTCACCTATAATTTCAGAGCACCTCTAACTACAAGGAGTAAATAAAAATAAATTATAATATGATTGCTTCTGCTGGCTTTGTGGCTATTGGACTATATTTCAAAATTATTTAGCCAAGCAGGAAATAGCGTGAAAACTGGCTATGGCTCTTAACTAGCACTCAGGAAAGGAATAAATCATACCCCAATTAAGCTCTTTATCCTCTGTTCATAAGGGACTGATTTAATCCACAGTTTGCTCAAATTCTCAATTAAAGATAATTTTTTCAGTTAAAATCTATTATATACTTTGGTAATCTACATGTTTATTAAACTCTCAGTTCTTACAGTGGTCCCAAAACTTCTAGGGGCTCATGAAACCTTTTTAGAGGTCCCTGACATCCTCCTTCCAATAGCATATTTATGTGAAGATGGATTTCTTCACAGATTTCAGAAAATCACAAGAAATTGAATACAGGAGCAAATATGAGAATCCAACTGTCTTCCCTCAAATCAAACCAAACACTGTAGAGATATATGTAAAATGAAAAAAAAAAAGTCACTCCTCTAACTTTTTTTATTCTGGAAAATATAGTTATTTTACATAAATTACATTATTTATGTTAACATGTAGTAAGTTTTTTGTCTATTGAATTACTCTTTAAATGTCTCAGTTTTAACTTCTAATATGACAAATATCAATTGATACAACTAACCCACATAAACAGAAGCTCTTAGGGGGTCCTCAATATTCTGGAAGCATCTAAAGGGTCCTGAGACCAAAAGTTGATTTAACTAAAGATTTCACTTTGTTCCTACCAGAAAGATATATTGTTTATTGATAGGAACCTTCCAAGTGAAATTCAAAATATGTTTAATGTCATAATGAATCCATTATATTATCATACTTATGACAGGTTGGGGAACGAAAAATATTGGGGCTATATATTTACTCTTATTGTGAGGAGACTCTGAATTAGTTACTAACCCCTCACCCCAAGGCCCTACTCTGGAAAAACAAAGGGTGCACATCTCTTCTTAGCTCTATAGACCTTGAGAGTCATTTTTGAAGTGAAAACAAGAAAGCCTTTTTAACGGCAGGATAATTTTTGAGATATGAACTTTTTTCCCATTCATTCCTCCATCTTATACCTTCAACGATGTAAATTGGGAGGCTTGGGAGGCGGCTTAGTTTTTTCTTGCCTCAGGATGAAAGGGTGTGTGTGTATGTGTGTGTGTATCACACAAAACCCTTCCCTTGCTCAAATTTCCAAGTCCTGTAATACTAGCTATGAGAAAAGGAGAAGAGGGTTTTTTTAAAAAAGGGCAGGATTCTAACAAAAGGAATGAACAAAAAAAAGAGAATTCCTCAGGCTCCTAGGACTAAATGCCTAGAGCCTGTAGGTGAGGCTGAGGGCGTCTGGCCATGGGTTCCAGGAGCACGATCCTCCTCTCACTCATATAAGCAGATCGGACCCTAGACATGGAGTTTCCAGCTCCCAGCGCCAGACCCTGGCAGAATGGGACCTCAGGAAGGGATCCTCAGACTGGATATTGGGGCTAAGGCCTGAATATCAGTCCCATGGGCTTGGAGTCTCTCAGAATTAAGTTGATCCTGAAGAAATAAAGTGCTTTACATAGCTGAGCTGAGTCTGGACCAAGACGGACATCTGCTGCGTTATTCGTTAGGTGTTCTGAATACTTTGCACAGCCTACAATGGAACACAGGCTGGAGTTTCGTGCTTCTCCCTACTCCCTGAAATCCATAAACGCGAGTTTGTTTTGAGGGCTTCTCTTTTGCATCTCACCTAGAAAACCAACATTCTAACCTAAACCTTCCTTCCTCCCCTCCAAGGCTGTCCTGGTTCCCCAAAACAAGGAGACTGCACTTGCCATCCCTGCACCCAAAGCATTCCACGCTCATCTCTCCACCATCACAGACTATGTGAGCCAGGTAAGACAAGGTGAGGTGAGGACAGGTCCTCCTGGTCACCACTGCAGCCTACGGCAGACACTCAGGATTTCTCTGGATAAAGCTTATTAGAAAACAATTGTGATTTTACAAAGAAGATATGACTAAGAATGCAGATGTAGGGCATGTTTTGGAAACTTAACCCTCGGTGCAACTGTGTTGGGAGATGGGGCCTAATGAGAGGTGACTAGACCTCTGCCCTCATGAATGGACTAACGTCATCACCTTTGGAGTAGGCTAGTTATCTGGAGAGAGGTTTGTTATAAAAGCAAGTTTGTCCTCTCTTGTTCTTGCCCCCTCACACTCTCTTGCCCTTGTTTCTGCTATAGGATGACGTAGCAGAGAGCCCTCACCAGATGCAGTCCCTTGACCTTGGGCTTCTCAGCCTCCAGAACTGTTACAAATAAGTTTATTTGCTTTTAAATTACTCAGTCTGTGATGTTCTGTTCCACCAACACAAAATGAACTAAGACGAAAAGTGACCTTCCTCAGTCCTTGGGAGTTTTTAGATTGGCCTGGGATGTGGGACCCCAGGCGACCCCAACCCTAGCTGTAGCTAACGGCATTCTCTGGTGTGTGAATGAAACTCCAGTGGCAATCACTGGAAACTTTCCCTACCTATGTTCAAATGAAAGCCAGTATCTTTGGAGCTGAAAATTCTAGGGGCTTTCTGCTGCCTGCTAGTTGTGCTCCAAAAGACAATGGCAGAGCCCAGCTACACCCAAGGCTGACTCACTATCAAAAATACAAAGTTCATGAACTAAGTAAAACAAGATGAAACTAACGTCAGCCCAATATCCATAACTTACAGTAATCTAGAGGCTTAATATGAAGAAAAATAAGTGGATTCACAATTAACCTTTACCTGATCTTTAGTTTTTAAATTAGGCCCCAATAGTCTGGCCATATCTGTTACTTGTATGTGACTCCTCTCTCAGTAGACATCTAGAAAGTAACCAACTTATTTAACCCTAACTTTCCACCAAGTTTTTAATGAGATCTTCTTGCATCCGCTCTCCTTTTTCTGAGTCTGATCTGTGGAAAGAAGCCACTGATTTTATGGAGGGTTGTCGGGCTCCAGGATTGCCTATGCTTGCAACATCACTAATCAACCTCAATACAAAGCTCTTTGCCAAGCTGAGGATTCCAGATCAGAAACAAGCTATGCAGCTCACTAGCTCCATTCCTCTTCTAGCTGGAGTCCTCCCTCATCAGGCCACATGCCAACATGTCTTCTTTGCAAATGGGTCAAGTATATACTACTTTCTTACCACCCTAGGAAAGTTATCCCATGAACAAAGAACACTGCCTTTCCAAGATGTGTTAATGCCTGCTGGAATCCAATCAGAATAATGTAATAGCTTACTCTTTCTAGGAAACATTTTCTTTGCTGGAATCAAAAGATTTTGAAGAACATACAGAGCAACCCAATGACAGTCATTAATCAATTGAAAGCCCCTAGCAGCTTAGAATGGTGATACGCATCAAAACCATTAAAAAAGTATCTACAATAGGAAACCAGGCAATTTCACCACTAGCAAATGGATAAAGTGAGCTATTCCAGTACAACAGAATTCCATATAGCCAAAGAATGTAAGAAATACACATATATTATAATTTATTAGGTAGAAACTGATTACTTGCTATTTTAAATCACTAATCTACACATGCACATACCCACACATGCATGCATGCACACACGTACCCTATTAGGACATATACCAAATGTTTATAGCCAATTGTGCAATTACAAATGATTTTCTTTCTTTCTTCAAAAAAAAATACAGAAAATGCAGCTTACCTGTATTTTCTGACTTTGACAATGAACACTCTCATTTTAGAAATTAAAAAATATAAAGTTGTAGTTATATTTAGAATAGAATGTGGACTCTTAATTCCTTCTGGAGAATGCGGTCCCACTTAGGATCTGTGTGGTTTAGTGACAGATCTGCATTGGCAGAGTCCAAGGATGTCACGAAAATGAGCCCTGTGTGTATCACAGGTGCAGCAGGTGCTGGACCTTTCACATGGTGATTTGTCTAATCCTCACAACCACCCTGAGAGGTATTATCCCTTCTGAGGCACAGAGAGGGTCAGTCAGCTACTGAAGGCTGAAGGATTAGAAAGAGGACTTAAAACCCACCAAAGGCTGACTTTTAATTGCTTGGCATTTTGAACTGCGGGAGTAGAGGTCAGGGGAGAAGACTGATCTAAATGTTTGCAAACTTGTTTCAGAGTTTCTATTGCATGGCCATAAAAACACCTGTTTCATTGATTTTGTAGCCAACAGTGGCTTTGGACTTGGCAAGAGAGTCAAATACCAAAAACTAGAGACACTGTCGGCAAACAAGGGCTGCAGCTGTTCACAAGGCTGCTCCAGGCAGCCAAGGCATATGTACATTTGACATCTCAGAAGTTGACTATCCGCCCTCTGGGCCTCTGAAGGGGGTGCACAGGGAGCCTGCCCCTCACCCCAGCAGACACAGCTCTCAACAATAAAAACACCTGGAGAGAGAGGAGCAAACCCTCTCAGAAGGCAGCACTGGAAGCTCAATCAGAAATTACTCCATAGCCATATGTGGGCTACAAATTGGTCTTTATTCTCCTAAGTACCAAGAAAGACCTAGTGGAAAAAATGCCTCAAGCTCCCCCTCCTCCTAGGATTTGCCTCCCCACACAGCTGTGCAGGCAATGGTGCTTTTTATTCTCTGTAGTAGCTTCAAGGACCACACTATAAATTACTTTTGCTTCATGTGAAAGCAGTCATCTCTCAACTGGGAAAGGATTTGGCAAAATATTAGCAGGTCCCTGTAAACACACAAAACAAAAGCAGAGAGGAAAACACACATGGAGGAGATGGCTGTGCCACCAGATTAGAGAACTGGGCCAGTCTGGCTTTGACCCTGATCTCCATCTAGCACTTCATTTATTTGTTCTGCAAACTAAACTTGGTGTCTCTGGTGTTCCAGGCAGGGTGCTAGACACCTGGCCAGAGACATGTAAGGATGAGAAAAGCAAAAGTTGAGAAAGCATGTAGTCTAATGGTCAGGATGTTCCAATAAGTAAACAGGCAAAGAAGATAGTTAAGTACCCAGGTGGGGGTGGTCAAGGCAGTGATTACTGCCTTGCTGGACCCTTTAAGGATGACTGGGAAGGTTATCCTTATGCTGGGAAGATGGGAGATGCAATAAGGGCTGAGTATGCCAGGCAGAGGGAATAACAAGTATGAAGTTCCAGAGACAGGAGGTGGTCAGGCTCATGGAACTGTCTACCAGAGCATGAATGGCCAAGGTGGGTGACCTAGGTGAGAGACGAGGCCATGAGGTGAGCACAGGTCAGGTCGTCATCAAAGGTGGTATGCCAGGTTTGACAGTCTGGGCCTCTGCCTGATTTGGATAGGTAGGCAGGGGTGTAGAGAAGAGAAACAGCTGGAATAAGTGAAAGGTTTAAGGATAGGAGTGATCAATGCAGGTATGTGCTTTTGAACAAGCTCAGTGTGTAGAACGGAGGTGAGATGGGGAGGCAAAACCGGGTAAAGATAAGGAGTTTGGAGGCTGGAGTTGTCAAAGTTGGAGATGACACTGAGGAGATTCCAGAAGAGCCAGAGGAATGAGAGGCAGGTCTCCCCAAGAGACATCAAGCAGTCTGATGGTCTGAGCCAACTGGCCATGTCACATTAAGAAAGTCCTTTACCCCCAGACCTCAGTATCATTATGCAGCACACAGGGATGATGATGACCTCCTCCAGCTCTGTTCTGCAGTCTGAGTGGGAGGACTCCTGTGAAGCTCGCAGCATGCGGTGCCTGTACACAGCAGGCCAACCCCAACCCTAGTGGGAAGTACCACGGAGGAATACGGTAAGCATTACGTTTTCATACTCTTGCCTTCCTGAACTGACAAGCTCTTAATGTAATACACTCTGGCAGGGTAACTGAAGACATTGATGCTCTTCACTCTGTTCCTCCCCCCACCCCCGCCCTTTGGCACGGTGCAGGGGCAGGAGATACGCGACCCTAGTCTGGGCAGAATGCAGCCCTTTGCAAGGGCGCCTCTTAGCATTCGTACCACGGAGGGAAGGCAAGCCTGAGAAACTTTGTATTCCCTTGTCACAAAAGAACCTCTGAAGCTTCCATTCCTTCTGTTAGCAGAATCAGCATTTGGCAAGAAATCCTGTGATGAGCCAAGAACATTCATCATTTGAGAAGGGAGACACAGAAATGCATTATTTCTGCAGCATCTATTTTGCCAGATCATTTCACACAAACACCAGGAGGAGGAAAGCACTACTTCACTGTCAGAACACTTAACGCTGTTCATACATTTGGGTCATTTTTTTCCTACGTGATAACGGCATATCTAGAAGTGAGTCACCCAGAACAGCCCCCCAGAGAGGAAGCTCAAGTCAGGGGACTTCTGGCCAGTCACAATTAATTGGAATAAAAGCCAAACATGGAAAAGGGGTTCTGAGTGCACTTGGCACCAGGACAAAGCGCCCTCTGCAGAGGAGAGCTGCAGGAAGTACCCTCAGCCAAAGAGCGGCGGCATTTTAACATGGTCTCTTGGCTAAGTCTTCTCCTAAAATTACATCTCTGGCGCTGGCATAATTAAATCACTACATGAGGATGGACAGAAGGGCTGAGAAGATGGCATAGCAAGCACCTGCCACTCCCCAAGTGAAAATCTGGAGCGTTTGCCTCAAAGCCCACGCCCTGAGAGCAACTGGCCTGCTTCTCCATCCCTGTTCCATTCCTCTGGCACGTCCCCTGAAATCCAATCACCCAGGTCCCTGGATAAACACGGACACTGGAAGAGCAGCCTGGAGACAGTCAAAGGCCAGAACGCTGTAAGATGCTCTGCTCTGTGAGAGTGGGCGGCATCTCACATTCCCACCCTAAGGTTCAATTTTTTTATTTTGTCTTCATCTCATTCCTTCAAGTTCTAAAATAGCTACAGCGCAAGAGATAAATTCATTAAACCAATCATTTAAGTAGGGATTATGCCAACACAAAAAAGGAACTTAAACTGAAATTGCTGCTATTTTCCTTCATTCAATAAATATTTACAAATCTTCTACCATGTGCCAGGCTGCAGGGCGGAGGGGGGATGTGTTGGCAAATACGAGTGGTTCCCTTGGGGTATAAGGAGGCTTATTTTTGGTTCGTGTTATTTAAAAATAAGTTAGAGCAGAGCTGTAGGGATCATTTCCATGTAAACCTGCACCCTCATATCCCACACAGCCGGTCCAATGTGCCTCTCTCCAGGGCATTCATCTGCAGAGCAGGTATGTCACTTCTGACAGATAAGCAAAGGGTGCTCTGGCCAGGCACACAAAGGACTGGTCATCACAGTCACCAGGGAGGAAGAGAGTCTCGGAGAGGTTTGTAAATGAGAGATTAGCCAATGCTCCTAGAGAGAGAAATTTGGGGACTGCATACATCATTCCCTGCCCCCAGGAGATGTAGTCTGCAAAGGACCCTATTCATGTAATGAGAAGGTCATGACCCAGGATGAGGTGGCTGGAAAACAGAGGCAGGACATCTGTGACCAAGACTTGATAGAAAGGGAGGCAAAGGGAGGTGGGTGAGGAGAGAAGAAAGGAAGGGGACAGTCACCTAAGTTAGGTGTAAACCTGCTTCACGTCCCTCTAGTGGGGACAGAGTGACTTGGTTCCTGCTCTGTCATCTCTGTTTTATCACTGGTGAAGACAGCTAACCAGGATGGGTTGCGCTGCAAAGAATCTGCCTCAATGTTGCTGTTATGCTATTGATTTGGAGCCTGGGAACAGCATCCCTCTTGGCTTAGATTTACTGCCAGGGTTCAAATCACATAAGGACCACCAATGTGTACTGGGCTAGGCAGTTTGGCATGGTGCTAGGACCAGGGACTCCCCAGCCAGATGTACCACATTCAAGTTCTTGCATCACCATGCAACAGCTACATGACAAGTTGACTGGCCCTCACCAGCCTCCCTTCCTTCACAGTGAAGAGGATACCAGACCTCACACCATTCTTCAGACAATGAAATGAGGTGAAGTGTGAAGTACTCATCATCAGAATACTGAAAGCATTACTCAAAAAAATGGTGATGGCAGAGGTGGTAATAAATCTCAACGTCTGTTCTAAAACTTCTGTAAAGGGTCTTCCTTTCTTTTGCCTCAACAAGAAGAAACTCTCAGCCAATATTCACAGCCTAACAGACCAATAGTTCCCAAAGTTGTTCTGGGCAGTAACATGAAGACTCCAAGCCGTCTTCAATAGTAACTCGGGCAATGGTTCTCTTCTCTTGCATATAAATTGGTTGCTAGAAGTCTATATTTGTATGTGAGGGAATACCAGTTTTAGGTCCATATGTTACAAAAGATGTTGTGAATAAAAACTAATCATCTATAATTTGAGGTCTCTCCTTCTAGGCAGTGTCATTTCCTTATTATGACACAAAAGTACTTAGTATTCCTCTCAATGCAATTATTGCATGCAAAAGTGTCACTTCAAAATACAACACTCCAAAGCAGTTATGTGTTTCCAAGTAAATACATTTCTAAATCCTTTAAGCGGATGTTAGGAACATTTCTTCTTAACCCTAACAAAACCAAATGACTTCATGGAACTCTCAGTCACAGAAGAATATTTTTCTCTTTGGAAATGGAAAGTGCCATATCGTATGAATAATTCTGTTTCACAAAGGTATTCCAATCAAGTGCCTCCAGGGTCAAAAGCACCCACTGTTAATGTTGTGCTCTTGTAGATCTAGTTAAGTTTGAGGACAATCCTTGAAGAATACAATTTTTCTGTCAAAGCTACAAGGAGAACAAGAGACAATTTGCATCAAAACAAGAGAACCTGTTTGGGAATCAGGAGGGAAAGAAGGAAGACAGGAGGGAGAGGAGGAGGACAGAAGGGAGAGGAGGAGAAGAGGATGGAGAGGAGAACAGGAGGGGGAGGAGGAGAGGAGGAGGACAGGAAGGACAAGAGAACAGGAGGGACAAGAGGGAGGCAGGGAGCATCTCAGCTCCCACTTCTGTAGGACTGTGATAAGTGCAGGCCACTTCAGGACTTAGAATACCCGCTATAAGCAGTGCTTGCCCTGAAAGGTGGGAAGCATGGAAGTGAACCAGCCTCATTGAAGGCAGTAATTTCCTCAATATGTTTTAAGACCTTCCAGCTACAGGGAAGGGGTGGTGTAGTCTAAATGACTTTTCAAGGTGCCTCTGGCACCCACCTACAGAGAGCACTGTTATAGAATGATCAGGATCCCCAGCCCCAGGCTCCCATGAGTCCCTGCTCCCATCCAGCTTTTGAGAGTACCCTACAAATCACACAGCTCCAGGGACACTGCCCCCAGAGCAGCTGGCTCTGCTGTGGGTGGTCTCTAACAGATTTCTGCTACTCCCAGACTGTCAAGTCTAGAATTGAAAGATGGCTATCTCTCCTCTGCCTGTTTTACTGTCTATACTCCTTTTTAAAAAAATCTTGATAAGTCTCATATGCTTTTACTGTTGAACAGTCAACTGGATAAATGCTTCTGATAAATTTTAGCTCTGCGGTGGTAACACTGAGTATGAATGCTGCATTATATTCCTGTTGTATAAAAGGAAATTAAGACAGAGCTAAGCTACTAAGCCAGCTGTTAATACAAGTACCCCTGCCCTGGTAGCATAACTCAGCCATGGGAGAAAAATCCAATCAAAGAAAGCAGCCTCAGGGGCCAGCTCTAGCCCAGAGACGGATCTAAAAATGCAAAAGCTATGGTAGGTGGCCAGAAAATGAACAATTTGAATCTCAGGCTGGGTGTCCTGGCCCATGCCTATAATCTTAGTACTCTAGGAGCTGAGGTGGGTGGACTATTTGAGCTCAGGAGTTCCAGACCAGCCTGAGCAACAGTGAGACCTCATCTCTAATAAAAATGGAAAAATAAGCCAGGTGGGGGTGGTACCAGCGTGGGGAGGCTGAGGCATGAGTATTACTTGAGCCCAAAAGTTCGAGGTTGCCGTAAGCTATGACACCACAGTACTCTACCCAGGGCAATACAATGAGACTCTGTCTCAAAAAACAAACACAACAATTGGGGAATTTATCTGTCCACTGAAAAAAAAAAAAAATCAAATGGCCTCAAGTACTTCCAAAAATCTCCAATTCCTGAGTATTCCCTGGATTACTGCAGGGGGATCTGAGGTTCTGAAATAAGAATATTCATACTGTATATACACCCTCCCAACCCCACAAGCTAAAACAATGATTATAGGCCCATGTGTGCTAAAGAAGAAAAATCTCATTGTGTACACTTATGAGTATCTTTTATGTTTACCAACAAACTTAACTACAGCTAAAATGCAAATAATAAAATGTTATTGAACAAAGCCAGCACTACTTGATACAGATTGCTTCCTGCAGCCTACTTTTTTAAAGTACATACTTCTGATGTTCCAACTGAAAATAATTCATCTTTCCTGCTCCCAGAGGATCAGAAGGAATGACCACAGTAACAATAATAATTTATTATTAATGACAGTAGCCAAGCCAGCATTTCCTGAGCCCTTACTTCGGGTCAGACAGATATTATTTCCTCTAGTTTATAGGTTAGGGAACCCAGGCATAGAGAGATCAAGTAACTTACCCAAGAGTAACCACTAGCAAGGGGCTTAATAGTTAAGAGAACACTAGCCATCATAATAAAATCTTCAGTGGTGGCCAAACACAATAAAAGTTTATTTCTTGTTCACGTAACCCTTCCAAGAGGGAGTTCTTCCCCCTCAGGGAGTCTTTCTGCACAGTGATTCAGGGACCCAGGATCATCCCATTCTGTGGCTCTGCTCTCCACTCACTTTGGAGTCTTCTGCATTCAGATGGGGGAAAAGGGATTGGCGAGGTATACCTGCTTCTTGAACTCCTTAGCTTAGAAGTGACATTTATCAGTCCATTGCCAATAACTACTAGCCTTACTGCCCAATCATATATAAAAGGGCCTGAGGAATGGAACCCACAGCTGAGGGGCTACCCCAAGCTTCAAGTCACTACTATGAGGGCTCAAATCATTGTGGAACCCAGGATCTGAGCCCAGATAGCATGATGCCAGAGCCCATGCTCTTAACTGCCATATTTTACTTTAAAAGCTTGATAAACCATAGCTAGAGGAAACCTCAGATTAAAACCTGACTGGGAACAATTTGCAAGATGGGTACTTGAGTGCTGGTGCAATCAAGTCACAATCAACAGAAAGGACAACATGACCCAATCACTTGGATGTGTAATTATAGTCAGACTTAGACGGGAAAGGCCAAGGTATTGCAACACTGAAAGGAACACATTATAAACAATTCGCAGACCTTTTGTCTGATTTCCTTAATCCCAGCTCAAATAAAACTGCTATTTGAATAACATCAATGACCTTCTCCAGCACACGATATTAGTTGCCCAGGCGCCACAAAAGTTAATTGGCTTAACTAAAGTCTTTTTAATTCTATATCCAAGATGTCCTGGAAATCGAAGGCAATCAATGAATGAGTCTGCAAGATCCCTAACAAGCTTAGAGCTAATACTATTTGCAGCTGCTGAAGTGGTTTCTGTACTTACAGAGCCAAAAGCTGGAGTGAGTGTCAGAAACCTGCATCTTACAATCTTTAACTCTGTCACCTCCAAACTGAACACAGAGATAGCGGTGTATGGCACAGCGGAGCCCGAGCTTCTCATTGGTGGAACAGAGAACTATGGTGAGATAATGCTTGACAAACTGTCATCAACTTGCCCTGCCTCCTGTTGAATGGAAGGGATGAGAGCTGAATCTCCACTCTCATGTTGGAGAGGTTCCCTGGTAAAAAAGGTGGGGAGATTCTGATATAGCAATCCCTACTGCTGACATCCCAGTCCAAGAAAGATGGATCCATATTGTCAGCATCCTTCATGGAAGCATCTCCTTGCCTCACCTCACCCACAGAAGCTCACAGGTCCTCTAGGAGCTTATATAGGTGACCCTTCAATTTCACTCATTATAAATAGTAACAAAAATGATGGGGCTACACTGGAGCCTCCACAGTGCTGAGATGCAAAAACACCCTGTGAACCCTCTAAAAATGTGTCACCAACTTGAGATCAAATGATACACTGACATACTTCATCAAGCCCAACACCAGGACTTTTTCCCTGTATCTTTAAAATCACCATGTTAGAATACAAAAGGAACTAAGAAATAATCCATTTCAGAAGCCACTAACTCAAAGGCTTCCCAAGGCCAGACAGGTCATATCAGGTGAGGGAAGCTAGACAGTCTGGAGTCTACATCAAACAGCAGAGGCTCTTCCTGTCCCATCCTAAGATGACGGTCACTTCTTGGTTCCTTTAATCTTTGTGTTGGGGAGGGGACCACACTGTGGTTACCCTATCTTCTACTTATTAAGAGAAGCCAAAATCTGTGTTTTTTATGTGAAATCTCCCACTGAGTCCATTTCTTTGAACATTCTGGGACCTGGACACAAAATGTGTCTAAATGTCTTTGTCCTCATTCATCTTCATATGAGGAAATCAGGACACAGAGTAACATGAGCTCACGCCTCCCAGAAGACAGTGATGTGCCAGGCAGTGTATAGATTGCTCCCAGGCATCTATACAACAACCCTCCAGTCAGGAACTATTATGATCACCAGCCAGGGCTGGTAAGGGACTGATGCTCACCTGGCTCACCAAGGTCCCAGCCAGTGGGGACAGAGCCAGGATTACCTTCACCACTCAGGGTTAGCTGGCCATCCAGGGGCTCAGAATCCAAAGCTGCCTTTCCCCACAGACCCCCAAGTATGACCAAAAGCACTTGATTCCACACATTTGGGGTTGATAGTCATGGAAACGCAACTCTGAAGTGGAGGAATTACAGCAGTTAATAGAAGTCCACATATTACTCTAGAGATAAAGATTTTTCTATGGTGGATTGAAGAATTCTAGAGTGCTAGGAAATTTAATCTTTCCCTCTTTCTCTCTTAAATAACCACATAAAATCACTATGCTACCAATATTTTTTTCCTAAAATGTATTTAGGAAAATATAAGGAAATTAATCAATTCATCCATATTATTATTATGGCATGATATGCCTTTAGCAGGGGGATTTTTGGAGTTTGGGGAGGCAGGCTGCATGCCACAGGGTTCTCTGATGAAACCCACAGACCTCTCTTCAGAATGATTTTTTAAATGAAAAAAAGGAAATTCCTAAGAAAAAAAATTTACACTAAAACTCAGTTTTCAAAACATTTAAAACATAAATTTGTGATGCAGGAATAGAAGTGTTTCTTCATCAGTGCATCAAATGACAAGATCCTGCTGAGTCTCGGCCACCATAATCATCAACATCAAGGAGACACCAGCATCAAAAAGGGTCGGATGCGAAAGCACCCATGATTTCTGTTGGTGACAAAGTCACAGACACTCCTGGACTTGTCACCTACATTTGTAAGAAGGTAATAAATTTCAGTTACAAATTAGTGAAAATCAAAGACATTATATTTTTCTCATCTAAGTTTATAGTCCTCTAAATTCTCTCCAAGTCTGCATTCACAGGTTAAGCACCTCTGTGCACCACACAAGGTCACCAAGAGGTCCCAGAAAAGCTCCCTTGATGTGCAAAGTGTGATAGGGCATCTGCAGCCAATTACGGTCCAGTGTCAGGATACACAACTCCTACAGCAACTGCTGGGCTACATCTCCACATCATCACATGTACGTCTGATCTTTAGGACATATTTACCATATGATTTAAGGTTTCTATATGTCAGACATGAACACCAAATTTTGGACATTCCCTGAAACAATTTTTCAGCCAGTCAGTTTTGCTGTCAATGTAAGGGAGTTTATAGCACATGAATTTCTCTGAGTATTCTGTCAATAACTGATGATTTCTCAAATGGACTGGGAGAAGGTAAACACTAAGATGGAAACAATTTTATCTCAGGCCATGGTCAGAGAATGCAATTAACAGGAACTATAACTTTTTTCCCTATGACTGAGTTATTAGAATTCGTCACAAAGAGCATATATTCATGTATTATTTATGCGATTAAAAATATATAAAGTGTCAAGTTCAAAGAAATTTAGTAATCACTGATATAAAAATATAATAAATGTCTTGTCTCATAATGTGCAAAGAAGAATGGGACTGACTCAGGTTTAAGCTCGAGACATGAATTAAACAACTCATTGAACAAGGCTGGCCTTTGTCCACAGCTACTACATTACTGTGTCAAAAAATATATTTTAATCAATGTCTACACTCTGTGCTATCACAGAAATATGCTCATAAAGTAATGCTAAGTAAAGATGCAAATGATTCAAGTGCATTATGTTTATAATTACAACTATGTAAAAACCAAGCAAAAAGTGCTAGGGACCACAACAAAATTTCAATCATGGCTGGGTATAATTTCACATTGTATATCGAAACAGTACCCTGAACCCCATAAGTGCATCATTGTACAAAATTATGATTTAATAAAAAATAATTAATTATATTTTTTAAAAGGATAAATAAATAAATAAAAGAACTTTGGGTGATTTTTTCCAGTTCTCTATATTTGCTATGTATTGCTTTTAAAATGAGAAAAGTAAAGTCTAAAATGGAAAAAAAAAACAATAGAAAGGAACAGATGGGATTCAATCCAGTCAGATCAGAGCCCATGATCTCCCCTAACAATTCTCCTAAAACATTTGAAAGTAAAGCAGAACTATTTTCTTAATATTAAAGCAAAATGTGCTTACCATAGGGAAAATAATGAGATAGTAGACATAATAAAACAGAAGGAAAAAACAAATGCTTCATCCTACTTCTTCCCCAAACTACAGTGTGGTTCCTTGGTTTCTGCCTTTGCAGATATGTTTTTAATATATGATTATAAATGTAACCATTTCTTTATGGTCAAAGTGAGATCATCCTATACACACCAATATGATCTACGGCACCCTACCCACTGAGCCACAGGCACCACCCGATCTACTTTCAAATTATCTCCCCAGGAAGCTTAAGCAGACTACCAGAGTAAATAAGGAGAGTGGTCAAGTGCCCCACAGCACAGCCGCTCACAGAAACACATTGAGTTTCACGAGGTGAGTATGGCCAAGGCAACATATGAGCCTCTCTGGGAAGAGGGAAGCACGTCCAGGGTACCAGTTCTCAACGACAGACCAGAATTTCCTGCAGGGACACTTGGAAGTGTCTGGAGACATGTTTGGTTTTCCCGAGTGGAGGAGAGAAAAGCTATTGCTGCTGATCCAGTGGGCAGAGGTCAGGGATGCTGAACATGCAAAGCACAGGGCAACCTCCTTTGGCGAGGAATTGCCTGGCCAAGCACATCAAGAGGACAGAGCTGAGAAAGTCAGGGTCGAGAATCATTTTCCATACTGAATGCACAGAGCACAACTTGATGACTCCAAAGCCCAGCCACAAGCTAAAATGCTATCCAAGGCACTCCTGGGCTCTTCCGGGGAGAGTCTTTGGTAGCCCCACATGGTCACCCCTGCCCTGCTGGGCAGCACTGAGCAGCCCAAACATCCTACCCTTGAACTCTGTCCACCTCTCTGAAATATCCTGTAAAGCAGTTATACCAATCAACTATTATACAGACTACATCCCATCATCCCATCCGCCCATCCAGCCTCGAACTATTTTAGAAGATGGATGGAGGAGATCATCTGGCACAAGGACTAGGAGCACAGGCAGCCCCCAGCTCTCTCTCTCCCACTCCCTCTCCCTGGGTCCCTGGAGAAGGTATTACAGACATCTTCCATCTCAGTTTCCTCACTGAACAATGAAGGTGATAATTACAATCACTTTATGTGGTTGCTGTGAAGGGCAAATGAATTTCTATGTGTAAAGGGTTTAAAGCAGTACTTAGCACCCTCTGCCACCTTTTTTTCAGGCTAAATATATCCCCAGTTCTTCCCCATGAGTGCTCATCTGACCACTCTAGACCCCTATCCCTATCTTGTTTGGTTTTGCCAAACATTCCCTATTTTGTCTCATCAAACTTGGAGCCTACGTCTTTGGACCACAGCCCCCAGCTCTGGTCTGACCACTGCAGAGCCCAATGTAGGCAGGTGCTGTCTCCTCTGCACTCCATGACCAACGCCCATCACTGCACCCCAGGGCAGCATTGACTCTGGAGCAGCCACTGGCCCCAACACACACTGACCTCATTTACTTTACAGCCCCATGTTGGCATAGAGCAGGTGCATCAGAAAACAGGTAAGCTGTGTGGGCATACGGTTCAAGGAACCTCCAGGGACAAGCATATTGTGAGGTCAAGACTTCTTAGAGGAAACTATACTTCAGATGAGTTCCTATGGTGAGGACCAATGAGTGGCGAGGAAAAGAAGAGTCCTGGAGCAGAGAACCTGACGTCACTGATGAGGGCGATGGCAGCTGTGCACCAAATCAATCACCTAATCAGTCATGATAGCAGCTCATAACCTGTGAGCCAGGCTTCCCTAAGTGTCTTCACACATCATTGCCTTCTCACAAAAACTCTAGAGACAGATGCTACTCTTGACAGGTTGAGAAAACTGAGCCTTGCAGAGCTAACACCCTGAGTAGGGGGGACCTTGCTTGGAAATGTCAGAAGGGCCACTGAGCTGCAGAGACCACAGCAACACATTTCAGAGCAAAGTGCATATATGTGAACATGCTCTACCACGAAAAAATCGGGCTTCTGAAGATGGCACCAGTGAGAGATTGCATACATCCACTCGTTCAGTAAACAAAGAAGTCTTCTGCATTAATTTCTTCTCAGTAAACAAGTAACATCCACTAGGGAATCAAGCACAATTAGGAGGAAATCATCACTTTGACAAACTCCTGACACTGTAAGGAAAAACCATAAAATCCAGTCAACTGCTGACTGTCTTACTTGATACTAAGCGCCTACTGTGTGCCTATATTGTGCTGAGGGCTAGGGCTACTCCAGAGAGCAGAAACAACATGATCTCCATCCACCCAGAGCCTAGAATTATCTGGGAAATGACAGCTAAAAGAAAGCACAGAACACACATTTTATTATACACCATGACCATTAGCACCAAGTGCTGTGATTCCAGCAACGGAGACCCAAGGTAGATGGACAGAAAAGGCCTCTCTGCTGTTCCCACAGAGACTTAAAAGGTAACTTGAGAAGTGAGGGGAAGACCAAAGGGAAGACACAGCTGAGTTCAGGGAACTGCAGATGCCCGCACGTGAAACTAGGAGGGTCCCAGAGTAAAGGTGACACAGAAATGAGCAAGTTCACCCGCAGTAATAGAGGGCAGATGGCCAAAGGAGGAGCTGAGAACAGGAAAAGGGAGAGGATATGTCCCCAGGACCAATCCCCAAGCAGATGCCTCCAGGAACAGCTAGGTGGGGAGAAGGGAGGAAGTGATGGAGGAGTGGGCAGACAGGAGAGGTGAGGTCACGGCAACATATGAAGCTCACTGGGACCTGGGCATGGTTTCCTCATATCTAATTAGACATTGGGAAAGGCAGTCTCATTTTGAGCATCTAAAATCTTTCACTGGTAGTTAGAAGACAGGCACACACAGAGGAGAAGTGGGTGCTCAGATGCAGGGATGCTTTCAAGATCAAGAACTGGACGAAGGCCCACGAGGTGCTCTTTTCCATTTCGTGCTTGGGACCCTTCTGCATTCTTCCGTGACAGCTCAGTCATGTGCTAAGAAACCCATTCAGTTGAAAAACAGCACCAAATACCTGAAAGATAAGGTGGAAAGTCCTCTCCAAACAAAAGATGTTTTTTACCACAACTCCTGAGCTATGGGAACCACTTCCACACCTCCAATCCATAGTTCTCATGGACTTAACACTCCCAGAGGCCGCACATCAATTTTACTGCACCTGAGAAATACTGGAATTGTCCTGGTAGAGAAATTGTAAAGCTAGAAGCCTGGACTGAAAGATTTTACCAGTGAGAAGAGAATATGTTGTTCAAGTGTCCGGCTTTGACATGAAGCTGAATATAATACTGAGGGCTTGCAGTAAATCTGAGCTTGGTCCTACTAAGATGTCAATGCTAATGGTAGATGCTAGATTTAGAATTAAAAAAAATGACAAAGTAAGGCAAGAAGTGTTTAAAGTTGCCTGTGTTTGTTTTATAGGCTTCTGTAGTTCAATTTCAGAGAAGTAGTTTTTTCCTTTCCTTAATATATTCTGTAATGTATATCAAAGCGACATAAGGAATCTTAAACAGCAGCAGTCAGGTGGGAGGCACGTGTCTGCTTGGGTCATAAAATTCATCTTTGCCAAACACTAGCTGATCCAAGAGCAAGACAGTTCTAAGGGAATCATCTCCCTTTTTACTCCCTCATGCCCACAAAAGAAATGGGGAACAAGTATGAGTTTGTATACATAAGTGTCTGTGTGTGCTGTGTGCATTCTGTGTTTCAAGGGACAGGGCAGGACAAATTCTAGGGACAAGGAAAACCAGAACAAATATAGGAAATTAAGAACTTTTTCACTGGGCAGAAGGACCAAATTTTCTTTGGAAAACTCTAATATACACATTATCTCTGCAACTTCAATAATGTTACACTAGTTCCCATTAAATTTATCATTTATGTTTGTTAAATGTTTTCTTTTCTCTTTCTCCTATTCCTGAGTATTAATAATTACAACTTAATTTAAAGAGACCCGTTTACCCAATGGACCACCAAAATTGAGAAATGGTCACAATGACATTATTGATCAGACTGTACCCAGAAAGCAGCATAGTCCAAAGCCAAATATATAATCATATGACCATTTTCCATAGTAATGAAAAGAAAGAAGAAGACAAAGGCATGAATGAAAATAACAGTGGGAGGGATTAGAATTAATTGAGGGGCTAATGAGCCCCACCCCTCTCTGTTCTGCAGCACAGCCTGTCTCCTGAAGGCAAAAAGCTATAGATCATGAGAAAATCAATAATCATTTGTAAATTAGTTAAACAATGCAAGCCAACATTCTCCAAACAGGCCATATATGAGGATCCAGGCAAGAGCTATTTCAGAGTAGGAGCCGTGTGGCAGAGATTGCCCGTGGCACTTCCTACATCAAGTCCATCACCTGGTGACAGGGCATCACATCCTATAAAACCTCCATCAGGTGAACTGCCATGTTCTGCTGTCAGCAGATGAGTCCCAGGACACTCCTCTGAAACCAAAAGAAAGGCCTTCATGGAATTCAGGTGCAGTGCGGGAAGGTAAAAAGTGAAGGGAACAGAAATCTAATATACAGCTCCTATTAAAACCAAGAGCGTCCCCCATTTAAAAAAATGACTTTAGCTTCTGGCTCTAAATTATTCTCATTAAATTTAAAAGTAACCTCTGATTAGGGGGACAATCCCTAGAATTACTACAGTAGGGGAAAGGCAGCTGAGTGACAAAAGCTAAGAGAGAAAGAGGCCGGCTACCCTTTCATAGGACCTACAAGTATTTGCTATTCACCAGCCATAAGGCATAGATTCCTGGTGTGAAAAACAGCAACAAAACACTTACAGGATTCAATTACCAAATATTTATCTTCCAAATAAATCTTGCATCTTCTCACCCTTACAGAAAATCAATCTGTTAATTCACTTCTATTTCATTCTATAATGTCTCCTTTTGTTAATCCTTTTTCCCAGGGGGACTCTTTTCAAGTCTTGTCACTAATCCTTTACTGAAAAAGTTCCTTTTTCTGAATTCAAAGTGAATTGTACTTAATAAACGAGCCCTGAACTTATCTGCCTTTTCTGGCCTTCATTTTGTGTTCCATGGTCTCTCTCATTAATCGAATGCTTTTTTGGCTGTTCCTTTCCTTGCTATCGCCATGCTTCTTTTAATGCATTCATCTTTCATTAGACACAGTGGTGGGCTACAAAAGGTTAACAAGAAAAAAGGGAAAGGAAAAAATTAGAATATAAATCCAAAACCTAAAGTGAAAATTAGGTTTTAAAATGTGGCATACACACACCAGTTGGAGAGGCACCTTGTACTAAGGCACTTGAGCAAACATGCTCCTTGCCAACGGAAGAGCGCAGAACCATCAAGGGAGATGGGGAGGGAGATGAGGCTGGACTATTCCAGGGAGCCACCACACACAGTCCAGAACAAGAGTGAAGTGTGTGCCTGGGCCCCTCCTCCCCACCTGCTGTATTTCAGTTAGGCTTGAAGGCACAGATTTTTGAAAACATGGAACCACATATCTAAAGGTCAAGAAGAATGAATCTCATGACTCATTACAAACCAACCAACTTTCACCAAGAAGCTAGTGAAACATCAAAAGTGACAGGTCACAAAAGAAGACTCAGACTTGCAGATGCTACCAGCTGGCCCACGTTTCTTCCTAGTGGCAGTCTGGATCCAGACCCAGATGGAGGATTCCAAAACCCATCCATATACTTCCTCTTTTTCCATTCTGAAGGAATACATCTGATAGTTGAGTAAATTCAGCGCAAAATAGTAATATCTTTCATCTGTCTGTTTAATGAATTTGCATTTTGCTTATCAGATTTTGGAAACAAAGTACTTCTGGATTGTTCAAAAATTATTTCACATAAGACAGCATGTGCCCTGTGTGAATGCTGGGAAGGATCCAAGAAACTATAAATATCAAATCAAAAATAGTAAAGGGAGGTCAAATTATTTTGCCATCATTGGCTTTGTCTAGCCAATCTTTTTTTTTTTCTTTTTGAGACAGAGTTTTACTTTGTCACCTTCAGTAGAGTGCTATGACATCATAGCCCAAAGCAACGTCAAACTCTTGGGTTCAATGTGATTCCTTGCCTCAGCCTCTCTGGTAGCTGGGACTACAGGCACCCACAACACCCGGCTATTTTTTACAGACAGGGTCTTGCTCTTGCTCAGGCTGGTCTCAAATTCCCAAGCTCAGGCAATCCATCTGCCTCCACCTCCTAGAGAGCTAGGATTGTAGGTGTGAGCCACTGCGGCTGGCCTGTCTGGGCAATCTTTTCTTTTAGCAGTCTCCTTCTCTCTATTTGCCCTCACACTTCTCTGGTCCCAGCCAACTCCTATGCGTCCATCACTACCCAGAGCAGGGCTGCTGCTGGCTGTAGGAAGTTCTCCCCTAGGGAGAGGCGTTGGTCTCCCTCACTGGTATTTACTCTCTGGCTTATTGGTTCATCTTCCCAGTGATGGTGAGATACCATAAAGCTTGACATATATTAATATGCATATGAATCTCTTGAGAGGTCTTGTTAAATTGCAGATTCTGATTCTGATCTAGGGTGTAGGTGGGGATTAGGCATTTCTAACAAGTTCCTACATAACACTGATGCTATAGGTCTGGGGACAGTAGCTTGAGTTTAAAAAGAAAGTGGGGTTTCATCTCCATATCTTCCATGCACTGGGCAGCTGCTGAGGGGCCAAAGAGATGGCTCAGAGGGGAGGAGGAACAGCAGTCCCCACCTAGGTGGGCCCAAGAAGCTGTGCAGTGGTGCTGCCATTTGTCCAGCGGTTTGTTTGTGAAATATGCAACATTAAAACACAAGGCGCCCTGATCTGAGAAAGTGGAACCGGTTATGAACCAAGCCCCTGGTCTGAATTCAAAGTTATTTCCCACCTCAGTCAGCAGACTCCAAATATGTAACCATCTTTAGGATCTCAGGGAGCTCAGAAATAAAAAAACAGGTGAGAAAACATAACATCCTGGGGGGAAATAAATGAAGTTGTCAATGTTCTCCGTAATTTATGGCTGCAACATGCCAACTCACTTTCCTTAACAATGAACTGGGTTATGAAACAAAGTACTGGATCTGTCCTGAACTCTCCAGTAGGACTCTCCTGCAGGGGCAAATAATATCGACAATAACGCAGCAACAGCTGCCCAGAGCTTAACTGAGCACTCACTCCATCCCATGCACTGTTCCAAGTCCTTCATGTAGAAACCAGTTGTCCAATCTCACAACAGCACTGTGGAGTAGCTGCTATCACCACTCCCATGTTGCCAAAGGACAGTCACCCTGGGCTGCCAGGAATGCCATGGTCTGACCCAGATCACCTTGCTGTCTCACAGGGCAGGGTTTGAACTCAGGCTGCCTAACTCCTAGGTGTGCACTGCCAAGGTCATTTCAAGGTAAAGTGAAGAAAAAGGTGACCCTAGAAACAAACAAAGACCTGATCAAAAACTTCAGATAGGAAGTGGAAGAGGTATTCCCTGGAGTATATAGAAAGGTCCCCCTGACCTCCAAAGATGCTGAGCTCAATGCAAACATCAGCCCAGCTCTGCTGTGCTTAGTTTGAACATCAGGGCGTCCAAGAATCCCTCATTTTACTCACTTGCCCCTTACTTTGCAGGGAACACATTTCTCTGCTTTTTCCCCACAATACCATTTGTCTCTCTCTCAGTTGGCTTTTTAGTTAAAAACAAGAGAGATGAAGCTTGAAACCTAATTAAGGAAATGGCCCGTGTACAAAGAAAACAGCCAGGGATCATTATTCAAATGGCAGCCTCTCTTTTTATTTTTGAGGGAAAGCTAATGACTGCTCTGCAGCCCAGTGGCCTCTATATCATATTGTGCACACATCCCGTTATTAGAGGATAATGTGAGCAATTGGAAAACACAGTGAATAAAAGCATGCACAGATTCCTGTTCTCACTTAAATGCTGTTTTGATGATTTAAAATAAAGACAAATGTTATCCGGGGAAATGCAGTACTCCCTGTGGCCAAACTCATTCATCTTACATTAGTAAGATTCCCTCTCCAGCAGACCTGGCCTATGTGATGGAGGCCAAGGGCAAAAAATGAGAAAGCAACAAGCCCAACTGTGCCTTTCTACAAAACAAAACGTCAGAGTGTCTGGGAAGAAAGAAAAGGAGGAGAGAGAGAGAAAGAGAGCAAAAGAAATCTGGAAATGGTCTGGGTGGTTCTCGTGAATCTCACCAAAATTTACTGACTTCGAACCATTCTGATTGCCAAGTCCAATTCACACCCCTCACTCTATCACACTGCCCAGGTCCCTTTCCAAGGTCACTCCAGCCTTGCCATGCCCAGTCCTCACTCCATACAGCCACAGGAATATGCACCCCAAAGTGCCTGCCCTCCCAAGGCTAGACAAAGGTGGACACAGCCCAGGGACCCCCTCCCCTGAGCCCTGCCAACCTCCCCTCATCCAGCATCACACTCAGAATGTCCTGTATCCAGTTCCCCTGCACTCCTCCTTCTCTCAAAGCCCAGTCATTCTTTGAACTTCGGGAGTCCCACAGAGTTCATGGCACCTGAAAAGCTCTCCATGCCAAACACTTCCCCGTCACCTCCCTGCCTCCTACATGTCAGCCTCTTCCTTCACAAAGCCCTCTTTGAACCCCAGCCTGGATAAGCATCCCATCAGGATGTACCCTTGGGACCTCCAATCCTTCCCATCATAACTACGGCCACCCGTCCAGGGCTTCCTAATTGCCTCATCTCTGTAAGCCTCCTTTAAAGGGGGTCTCATTTCCTTCATAACCCAAATAGCACTCAACCAGGCACAAATGGATTTATCTTTCCAAAAGACTTTTGGAGAAAATAAATGGATGAGAATGAACAGGCAGATGAACGAGGGAAAGGGGAAGCAAAGATATGATCTGGTATAGCTCTCACTCAAAGTGGAAGAAAAAGCCTCAGGCTCACTCCCCACATTTCCACCCTGACTTCTCTAAATCAAGGGAAGGCCACTGAGGCACAACCACCTAATAATCTCCATGCTCCATGGCAGATCCGCTGCCTTCCTTCTTCCTACAGCCCCGCCAATATCCAGCTCTACCAATCAGCTGGATTTCTTGTAGGACAAGAAAGCTAGGGTAACATAAAAAGTTTAAGATGGACAAAGCCTAGATATGTTGTTTTTCAGATTAGACCACAAGACTTAGTATAAAGCACGGGGCTCCTCACACCACTACCTGCATGCACGAAGGAGAGGTTTCTTCTGGCAATTTTCCCTCACCTCCCATGGTGGCTGCATCAGCAAACAGAACCAAAGGATGAGCAACAACCCACCTGAGAGGCACAAGCAGAGGGCTGTGGGCAGGAGGGCAGCTCTAGGCAAGAGCACGTCTTCTCATCATTGTTGCAGGCCCTAAATTGAATCTGTTCTCATGAAACATCTTGTTACATGCCCATTTATTACCCAAGGCTTCTTCAGACGCCTACAGAAACACTTCCATCAATCCTTGGGCAGGGCTACCAGCAAAATATGTAGGCCCATGTGTTCAGCATCCCCACCAACATTTGGAATTATCAGGGGGAATTTTTGTTGCTTTTGTGTTTCTTTTTGACACAAGAGTCTTTCTCTTTTGCCCCAGCTAGAGAACAGAGCTCACAGTGCAAACTCTTGGGCTCAAGTCTCATGTTGTCACCCTCAGTAGAGTGTGGTGGCATCATAGCTCACAGCAACCTCAAACTCCTGGTCTTAAGTGATTCTTTTGCCTCAGCCTCCCAGTAGATGGGACTACAGGCACCCACCACATGTTATAGCCTTTTTAATGAAAGAATTTACTATGTAAAATTTGAATCTAGTCAAAATATCAAGTATCTTATCAAATGTACAATTTGCAAAATATTTTCTCCCATTCTGTGAGTTCCCTTTTACTTTATTGATGGTATCCTTTGAAGTACAAAGTTTTAATTCTGATGAAGTCTAATTTATTTATTTTTCTATTTTGGTGCTCATACTTTTGCTATTATATCTAAGAATTCATTGCCAAGACCAAGGTCACGAAGATTCTAAGACTTTTACAGTTTTAGCTCTTACATTTAGGTCTTTCCTCAAACATTTAGGTTTTTGAGTTCTTTTGGGGGTGTGACATGAGATAGGGGTCCAGTTTCATTCTTCTACATGTGGCTATCCTGCCTGTTGAAAAGACAATTCTTTCCCCTACTGCATGGTCTTGCCACACTTGTTGAAAATCAATCCACTATCTACATGAGGGTTTACTTTTGGGCTCTCCACAAAGTTAATGTTTTTTACAACCTTTGGTTTGAGGGGGGCCAATAATTACTTTGTTTCATTAATTATTTTTATGTTACCTCCCTTCCCAGATTATAAGTAGTTTATTCCATGATTTTTAGCACAGTGTCCTCCACATAATAGGAATTTACTCAGTAGCTGCATGATAAATGAATGTAAATGCTCCTTTCCTAGACATTATTAGGAATCTGTTCAGCATTCTTATTCCCTAGAGTAACTACTTCCACCAAACATTCCTTGCTCCAAGGACAGATGGAGGTGATGAACCTGCTGCCTTCTGATTTCATCTTTCTCTGCTACAGCCCTTTTAATGAAAGGATTTGTTATGTTAAATTTGGATCCAATCAAAAGGATCCTCAGTTAAGGATCAAGAATGTCACAGGTTTCCTTCAGGACACCGGTGTCCCTGCCTTCAGGGAAAGTTATGAAAACCAACTGCTCCAGCAAAATTCTGTTCTGTGCCAGTAGGGAGAGGCACACTTTATCCTAGTCCACAGTAACTAACATTTACTTTTTCTTTAGAAGATTATAGACTCAGATTATTTAGTACCACAAAACATCAATGGCAAAAATGACAGGAGGTTCTGATGAACTGTGATTTTAGCACTCAGCAATAAGAAAGGAAATCAAAGGAACAGGCAAAAAAAAAAAAAACAAAACAAGTGTTTCAAGAAGAGGGAAGATTTACATGTGAATATGCCATTTTAATTGCCTATTTGAGAAAAAAGATATTAATCATTCCTGTAACTGATTTTTAAATTGGTGTGATCATGTGGATACTTTTATTTATTTATTTATTTATTTATTTATTTATTTATTTATTTATTTATAGACAGAGTCCCACTATGTTGCCCTTGGTAGAGTGTCGTGGTCTCACAGCTCACAGCAACCTCAAACTCTTGGGTTTAAGCGATTCTCTTGCTTCAGCCTCCCAAGCAGCTGAGACTACAGGAACCTCCCACTACACCGAGCAATTTTTTTGTTGTTGTCATTGTTATTTATCAGGCCCTGGTTGGGTTCAAACCCACCAGCCCCAGTGCATGTGGCCGGTGTCCTAACCACTGAGATATGGGCTCTGAGCCTATTTCTTTTCTTTATTAAGTAATGCATGTTCGTGGCAGATAGAGTAGGAAATTGACATAAGCAAACTATAATTAAGCATCATTTGTAACTCACAAGCTAGTTGCAAACAACAATTTGTACTGCCACAATGTTTCCTGCCCTCCTGTGTATGTAGGTAGATATTTTATTTATAAACTCCTTATGACCTACTTTTTTCACATACTAAGAATACTATTAATGTTGACTATATTGGACGCCATCATTCTTACTTCTGTATATAGCATTCCAAGATACTGAAGGGCTGTTATTTATATAACCAATCCCTTATTTTAGAACATTTTTTACTCTATAAAGTCTGCAATGAACATATTCCTCTCATTGTGATTTAGGAAAATGCGGCAAGTGATCTGATGAGTATTTTTATTAACCCTTTGACTGCGCAATGTTCAGAAACCAAGCTAGCCAACTGAGGCATGTGTCAATCACAAGAACCATTTTGATACTCAGTGCACTACCGGATGTGCTTCAGTTTCTTACTCATCAAAATAATTCACTCAAATAGGTTTCAGTTATTTCAGGCATAACTGCAAAAAATATTGTGAATGAAGCATGATGCTTATAGACTCAAGTCAGGTAACATACTAGTAACATGTGTCATCAAGTTTTTGTTTGCAAAATGAACAACATCTGTAGGCATCATTGCACCAAAGGTCTTGTACTGAACCCTTAAAGGCAGCCTTGGCATCCAACCAACATCTCCTTTGAATGCCTATAGGTATTGTCTGTGGTCAAAAGGTTAAGAAGCAATAGTGTCCCTGGTATCCATGCTATTGAAAGGGCTCTCTTCCAATAAGATTCATTTTTTACACTTTATTCTCACACTCAAGTTGTTCATCAAGACAAAGATGTTTGCTGCTCAGGGTATATTATATATCATCCTTAAAATTAAAAGACATTTTATTGGTTTCATAATAGTACTAAGTACATTGGATACTTTTTCTTCCATTCTTAAGATGAGGCAAAGACGATGTTAACCAGTTTGATGTAAGCATTCCAAATTGTATATAAAAGCAGCACCTTATACCCCATAAACGCATTGATGTACACAGTTATGATATAATTTTAAAAAGATATTTTAATACATTTTTTCCTTCAATAGATTTATTTTGAAATAATTCTAGATTTACAGAAAAGTTGCAAAGGAAGTAGAATTCCCAATATACCCTTCACTTAACTTCTCCTAAACTAAACATTATGTGTTACTGTGGCATATTTGACAAAACTCAAAGATTAACATTTGGTATAAAATTTAATAAAGATTTTAACTGTCTAAAAGGAAAAAGTTCCTGGAGGTAGGACACAACTACAACAGGGACTATATGTAAAAAATGCAAACATTGTAACCTAATTCTTCATACCCTCAAATTATTCTTTTAAAAAAGTATATTTAAAATAAATAAAAGGAAAAAGTTGTCATAGCTAAATAAATACCTCAGAGCAATAGTTAAAAAAGGAACCTCTTCCTCTGGGACTCTATCTACATATGGAAACCCCTCTGGTATCAGAAAGTCAAGAGCAACAGTCATTATCAGCTTTTGCAGTATACAAAGGGAGTATGATTCACCAGTGATGTATCCTAATTCATGGAATTACTCACATATATTACACCTGCTTTCTGATAATACTGATTAAATCATCTTCCCAGAACATCACTCTGCACAATGAAAACCAGCTACATAGAGTGAGCTGCTAAAGCAATTTCTTTCCCTTACTATTAATACTTCCTGAAGAACTTTATCTGCTCTTACTGTTGAGTATCTAAACTCAAAACATTTACCCATTAAGTACCTTGTTCTCTGTTTAAGATTCAGATAAAAGAGACCAGCAACCTGACTTTCACATTATATTCTGCAACCAAAAGCACTACACAGTGGAGAGCGGACCCTTTAAGTCTATTTCTTTCTGTTTAGACAAAGAATTCTGATGCTGCAGAGGGAAGGGATTTTACCCCAGGGCTGTCAACAGCTGGTATCCCATCAGGATTAGGACCTAGAACCCGAGACCACTGAACTGGCATCTTTTTCACTACACAATTCCACTTTCCCTGTTAATTCTCTTTGGACAAGATCACTTCTCATTAAAATTCTACAATTTGTATCCTATAATTATAATCACATTTCAATGTCCTGCTAGCTCAGAGCCAAAATCAGCCTTTCTTTTTTTCTTTTTTAAAGGTAAAAATTACTTTAATGTCCTGTAAAGCCACGTTCTTCAGAATAAATCAGCTTCATCAAAAGATGAATACAATCTCAGTAATAAAGACCTGTTTCTCATGTAGATTGCTTCCCGTTTGATAACAGACTTTAATCTACAAGCACAAACACTGCTAACTACTATGATAAGGTTTGTGATCTACCTAATAATGACTGGATTTGAGGACTAAAAAACAAAGTTTAAGCTTTTTATAGGGAGCTAATTCCTAAAGATAGTGATGTCTTTATTCTCTCATATTGCAACCTGATTTATTTTTTTAACACTTACCACCGATTTGTGATATACATATATATTTATTTGTTTAATGTCTTCTCATTACAATGTAACCTCATGAAGGTTTACATAACCACTATATTCCCAGAACCCTGCAAATAGAATGGTGACTACAGGATCCCAAGGACAGCACCATCCTTCAATATAGCCACTTCTACTCCTAGATCACTCAAGATGTCTGGAAATCCACATGATATTAACATGAAGACTCTTAAGCTTGTATTCCTCAACTCCACAAGCATGTGTGACCACTAATAGGGGTGTTAGGTCCACAGAACAAGCCACACAGTACTTCAGCATCTCTACATTGACACATCTGTCTGTTCTTCACACCTAATGGCTTATTATTTAATCAATAGCTACTGTCCAGAGGTGCTATTAGCATGTCCACTTAGTCTTATAAAATGGTATGATGAGTTTATATTTATTCAGTTCCAATGCCTAACTCTCTATATCTGTGTTAGTTTATTATAAAATTAATAAATGTTTGTTGCAAAAAATCATATTCAAATTAGAAAATTCAGTGATAATTCCACCAACTTTCCACCTTCATTATCCCCCCAAACCCAAATTATTATTTTTTCTCTATATTGAACATGTATTTTAACAAATTCAAATTGTATCATATATGCCATTTTATTAAGTGCTTTTACATATTATATGATGAAACACTTTGTATGTCAATACTTCGTTGTCATCATTGCTTTGCTTAGTTATACTTTGATTTGCTAAGATCACTTAAGCAACAAACCCTCTCTTTTTAATATTATACATGTTCCTAGCCAAAGCAATCAGACAAGAGAAGGATATCAAGGATATTCAAATGGGGATAGAGGAGGTTCCCATTGGTCCCTATCAGTTCTTTGCCACTGATATGACCTTATTCATAGAAAATCCCAAGGAATCATCCAAGAGACTCCTAGAATTGATAAAATACAGCAGTGTCTCAGGATACAAAATCATTGTACGCAAATCAATAGCCTTCATTTATGCCAACAGAAACAAATGAGAAACAAATCAAAGATACAATGCTCTTCACAGTAGCACCAAAGAAAATAAAATACCTTAAAATAGGTGTCTCAAGAATGGAAGAAAAAGTATCCAATGTACTCAACACTATTATGAAACTAATTGTTAGCTATCTTAAGAAAGCTACAATCCAAATGGAGCCCTAGACTATGGGGAAAGGGGAGGGGGGAGGGGAGGG
>CAUYQV010196439.1:0-19965 GCA_963574575.1 Galagoides demidoff | reverse complement strand
ATGGTGCCTTCTGCTCCCACAGCTTAAAAGAGAATAACCCCAGAAACTTTGAAATGTGAAGAGCAGGACTTATTTATCCACAATTTGAGAGCCAGTTGTGATGTCGAGATTAAAAACACAAATTTGGGGACTAGACAGCTGGTGTTCAAAGCCTGGCTTCAGCATTCACCAGCTTCCCAGCTATGTAAGCTTGGGAAGTTGCTTAACCTGTCTGTGCCTTGGTTTCTCCATCAATAAAATGGGGAAAATAATGGTTGTGAATGGTAACTGAGCTAATATGTCTAAAGCACTTAGATCAGTGTCTGGCACGCGCCAGTGTATGTGACATAAAACAAAATAAGCAAAGGCAAGGGGTTGAAAAGATGAAGCCTTTCCAAAAACTGTTGCTGAGGCTGGGATGCAAGGGTTCTCAGTCCTCACCCCCGTGGCAGCAGTTTCTGAATGGGGCTGCAGAGGAGGGAGTGCATGAAGGGTTAAACCCCCAAGTGCACAGAAAAACAAGTTCCATCTGGTCCCTGGGACAAAGCGACAGCCTGCAAAGCCCCCAGCCCGGGCTCCTGCTCAAAGGACACATTGCTTTTTAAAATTCCAACTTGTGGCTGCCTCCATCTATAAATCAACCAGTTCTCCACACCCTAGAGCTCTGAGCAGGATTCACAAATGGCAGCAAGACATTCGTGTTCCGAGAATAGGCGTATGTAAGTGTCTTTGCAACCAGCTCTTCTTGGGTTACCTGGTATCCCGCCTCCCTGCTTCCAGGCCTTTCTTCTTTGACCTCCCCCCTTCCCCACTTCAAGGCAGGCATTGCTTTCCTGTGGCAAAGAGAAGGAAGGTCAGAGGGAGCCAGTGGGCAGGGCTCAGGTGGGAGTAGGACTTCTGTTTAGATGCCCAACTTCAGTGAACCCTCCCAGGGACTCAAGTAAGTTCCTGCCTTTATTCATCAATACAGAAAGGAAACTAAAGCAGCTTGCCCTACCTTCTACACCATGTTTGGGACCCTGTCTTTCTTTAGATGCCAAGCTGGGAGTGGGGCAAGGCTGATTAATGAGAATTATCAAATACTCCACGCAGGCAGTGGGCCTCTTTTTGGCTCCCTGGCTGACCTAGGGCAGCCTGGGCCTCAGTCTCTGCTGCAGGACCCCAGGGCCTTCTCTGGAAGAGGAGAAGAAACCAGGATGAAACCCAGAGGGCCTCCTTTGTGGACGTTGGCCCTAGGCAAGGCCCCTCGGTTTTTGCCTCCCCCCAGCCATGTGCCCACACCAGGACAATGCTGAATCCAGCACCAGCACTAACCCCGCAGAGCAGGAAAGTAATTCACAAAAAGTTGGGCAATTCAAAGTTACAGTTTCCACAGCAACCAGCACTCAGACCATTTGGGTAGCTGAAGCCTTTTCCTCTCAGCGTTCACTTTTTTCCCCCAAATAGCATTTTTTTCTTCTTATTAAAGTAATACACATTCGTTGGAGAACATATGGAAATTACAGACAAGTGTAAAGAGGAAAATAAAAATCACCCTTAATCCCAACCCTGAAGGAGCTCTCCAATGTTAACATTTTGATGTATTCTCCATTTGTCTGGTTTCTTTTATTTTTTGCATGCACAAAAAGATATAATTTTTGAAAATTGGGACTATTGTGAAATTTCTGTTTTATCATTTGGTATCTTTCATTTAAAAATACATTGTAAGACTTTCCAGGGGCCTAAAATATTCCTTGAGAACAGGATTTCCAATGGCCCTCTGGTACTTTTTCATATGGATCGAGCACATTGTATTGAACCCAATCTATTGTTGAACGTTTAATATGGTTTTCTTTTTCCAGCTGTTTTAAAGAACACTCCAAATGAATATCCTTTTACATAAATTTTTGTGTAGGTCTCTGATTAAGAGATCAGATTAGAATAAATTTCTAAAACTAAAATAACTGTTCAAACACAATGAACATGCTAATGATTCTAATACACATTATCAAATCAGCCTCCAAGAAGGCTGAAGCAATTTGTACTTCTACCTGAAATGTATACTCCTTAAAAACACACACGCACACAAGGTGCCTTTTGGTTGGTGTTGAAATAAAATTATCCACCATTTTAAAACATTGCAACTTCTTGTATTATAAACGGCATTGATCTTCCCGCATCTTTTTAATGAACTTTCTTTTTATAATCCCTGATTAACATCCTTTGTCTCCTTTTTCCATGGAGTATTCATCTTTTTCTTATTGACACATAAGAGCTCTTTATGCAGAAAGATAATAATCTTTTGCCTATTTGTGGCGCATATGTTCTCTCTGTTGTTGGGTTTTCATTTTATTTATGACATTTGTTAAGTGCAGAAGTTTTGAATATGGACTCACATTCGCCCTTCTTCTTCTTTATGACTTTGGCCTTAGATTTTATGCCTGGGCAGAACTCTTCTGCCCTGAGATCACACACAGTTAACGGGCTATTGCTCTTGTGGTCATTTTATGGCTGTGTAGGTTTGGTTTTCTGTCGACTGCGCTTAGCCAGGGAGAGGTGGGGTTTGGACTTGGCTTCTGCAGCAATCCTAGCCAGGCCAGAGGTGGTGGTGGTGCCCAGGGAGTTGCAGGCCCCGACCTGTCTGCTGTTCCCACCTCATGGCTCTCAGCCTCACAGGCACTTTCCACAGGGCCCTGGATGTTGCTAGTGAATGAAAGAGCTGAACGGGGAGGAGGAAATAGCTGCTCCGCAATTACACACTGAAAAAGGTACACCTCACGCAGCCTCGCTTCCCATCGGAGGTGGGGGTGGGGGAGGACGGGGAGCGCCAGATGTATGGAGAGCTGGCAAGAAGCTTCAGTCTCAGCACATTAGGAATCAAGGGATCTGATTCCAGACCTGAAATTAACCATCACTCCATCCGCAAGATGAAGAGCTGGAGGCAGTCTTGCTGACGCTGCACGTCACCCAGCGAGCTTCGGGTTTTCCTGAAAGAGAGGTGCCGGGGGACCTAGGGAACTGGGGGCTTCCCGGAGATGTAGGTCTTCTCTTCAGTCTGACCCCCCCCAAGGGACCTTAAACTCAGAAAGTACCAGGCAGGACGGTGTGATGCTGAACAGAGGTGGATACCTTGGGACCCAACCAGGAAGAGGACGCTGCAGGCTGCCCCTTCTGTCCAGCCTCAGGAGAGCCGCTTTCCATCATTCTCTCTTCAATCCAGCCCTCAAATGTCTCACCAAGGCTGTGTGGCCTGTTTGCCAAAGTCAATTCTGCATTTAGTGACAAGGTAAGGGGCTTGCTCATTTATTCTGCAGGTTTATTGAGTGTCTATTATCTGCATAGCCCTGTGTCCAGCCTCATAGATCTACTCCTCTTCACCCAGGGATGAGACACTTTCCTCCTCCCCCCCCCTTTATTACCTCTCATCCCTAAAAACCAAAAGCAAATCCTTTGTCTTGAATACCATGTCCACTAGCCATTGCCTTATCTCAGCTGTCAAGTTGCAAGGCTGCTGTTGTACTTGGGTGTCTGAGAAGACTGTCCACTACCCACGATGGCCATCATGATCTACTGAATGCTTCTGGTGCCAGCCATGCACAGGCTTTAGGCACACGACCCCTTGTAATCTTCATCCAATAATCTTTATTCAACATAAATGTATCAAGTGCCTACCATGTGGCCATGACTGTCCTAGTGCTTAGAATATGCCAGTGAATAGACCAGACACGGATTCCTGCCCTCATGAAGTTTATGCTTCAGCTGCAGGGTGGAGTAGGAACAAAGCAAAGACAAAGGCAAAACCCATCAAAGATGGACAGTTTCCCCTAGGCTAGAAGGTGGCCAGTACAATGAAAGGAAGCTAAGAAGGATATGGGGCTCAGGATGGAGGACCTGGAAGGCCTCCTGGGGAAGGTGACAAAGCAGAGAGATTTGCAGGAGATGGTGTTAGGGGCCTAAACCCTTCCCCCTCCTCCCCTCCCCAAACAAAAGGCCTACCTGGCTCTGCCCCAAGAGTTCTGCTGAGAAGACCTGAAACCTTCCAGCAACCTGTGGAATCTCCCTCCTTCTACGCTCAATATAAAAACAAGCCCCCAACCACGCTTAGTACAGCTGCCATCTTTGCCCAGGGGAGTCCCTGTCTCCTTTCATCAAATTTGGCCTGAACCTCTCCCAGCCTCATCTCTGGGTACACTGTCAAACCCCCTCAGATAGGGATGTGAGACCTGAGCTATGAAATGGAAGGGGTCTAGGTAGAGGCCACCTGAGTGCCAGGGTCCTAAGCACACCTTGTGTGGTCAAGAAGCAGAAAGGAGGCCAGGAGGCTGGAGCCAGGGGGACAGGGCGGCACCAATAGTAGGGAGCCAAGGTCCAGAGGTGAAAGGCCAGGTCACACCAAGCCTGCGAAAGCAGCCAGAACTGGGGAGGAATTGTGGATTTTGAGCAGAGACATGAACAAATTTGACCTGCAGATATATATTATTATTATTATTTATTTTTTTGAGGCAGTCTCATTTTGTCACCCTTGGTAATATGCGTGGCATCACAGCTCACAGCAACTTCAAACTCTTGGGCTTAAGAGATCCTTCTTGCCTCAGCCTCCCAAGTAGCTGGGCCTACAGGTGCCAGCCATAACACTCAGCTATTTTTAGAGACAGGGTCTTGCTCTTGCTCAGGCTGGTCTCAAACTCCTAAGCTCAAGCAGTCCGCTCACCTCAGCCTCCCAAAGTGCTAGGATTACAAGCGTGAGCCACCCACACCTGGCTCTGGCCTGCAGATTTAAAGACTCACCATGACTGCTAGAATGAGCAAATACTGTGTGCTCAGGATAGGCGGTGATGGTAGTGGGGAGACCATACTGTGACGCTGGGAGGCTGTCACAATAACCCGAGTGGAGAGGGCAGTGGCCCTGGCCAGGGTGTTGGCAGTGGAGGAGAGAGGTGGTCATCTTCTGCATCTGTATCCCCGGGCACTGCAGCATGCTGGGAGAAAGAGGAGCTGCCCACTCCCTTGTACAGCTGGGAGGCTGGGGCCTCTCTTCACAAAGACGGAAAAAGATTGCAGACAGGGCAGGTTTGCAGTGGTGGGGTGGGAACTGGGCACTTGGAGCTGGTCATGTTTCATTTGGGGGTCTATCAGAAACCCGGGGGACATGTGAATAGGAAACCACGATCACAGAGATGACACAGTCATGACACTGGGGGAGGCCCCCAAAGGAGAAGAGGAGCAACTAGCAAAGAAGCTGGGGACATGAAGAACCAGATGTATGAAGACACGCACAGAGGGGGTGAGCATGGAACAAGAGGACAAAACACCCATCTGGGATGAGGAAGTGACCCACTGCTGGTGGGCCAGGGAAGATTAGGATTGACAACCGGCCACTCGCTCTCACCCTGAAAGTGACTGTTCTGCCCATTTTACGGTGAGGAAAAGGAATCTCAGAGTGAGGAAGTAGCATGCCCAAGGTCACACCCACGGGCAGCAGCACCAGGATTGCCCTCAGGTCTGTGCACAGCCAGGGCCTAGGAGATTCTCAGGGCACTGAGTGCCCCCTATACCAAGCCAAGGAAGGCAGTGAATGCACTCCTGCCAAAGTATTCACACAGAAAGTCTGCAGATGGGGGACAGGGATGAACAAGGGACTGACCATCAGCACAATTTTTAAAAATATTTTAGTCCAAAGTAGGGTGTAGGAAGCATTCTTGGGGCCAGTGGGCTTCCTCCCTTTCTTTCTTCCTTGCCTTCTTTCCTTCCTTCCCCCCCCTTTTTTTTTTGAGACCAAGTCTTACTCTTGCCCCAAGTAGAGTGCCATGGCGTCATCATAGCTCACAGCACCCCAAACTCTTGGGCTCAAGTGATCCTCTCACCTCAGCTTCCCAAGTAACTGGGACTATAGGCGCTCACCACAACACCCAGCTAATTTTTCTATTTTTAGTAGACATGAGTGTCTCACTTTTGTTCAGGCTGGTCTCAAACTCTTGAGCTCACGCAATCTATCTGCCTCAGCCTCCTGGAGTGCTAGGATTACTGGCGTGAGCCCCCTGCCCCGGCCTGCACTGACTATTTCACTCAGCTAATTAGGGACCTGATCTTTGAAGACACTTTGAATGGGTAGCCCCAAGTTTAAAGCAATGTACTACAGGGATATTTACATGTTAATAGGAAAGGACATTTCCACCACCAACTGGAAAAGAGTGAGACAAGAGTAGGGTTGGAAGGGTGTTGCAGAGGTGTGCACACATGACCCAAATCAGGACACACACACACCCCCCCTCACCTGCCCTCTGCAATGCCTTTCTGCCTTGGGGGCCCCAGCCTTTCAGCCCGCTCTCCGTTCCCAGGGCAGGATGACAGTCACCAGTCTCCCCCTGGTGGCAGCTCTTCTAATTGCAGCCTCGAGTGATAGCAGAAGGCGATCTCCGCCTACCCATCAGTGCTGCCTGGGAGCTCCGCCTAGAAGCGGTGACTGGTCCTCCCTTTCCCACCCTCTTGCCTTATACCAGGGCCATGGCACAGGCCCTCTGCATTCCCCACGAGGTGCGTAGAGCCCAGGCTTGGGATTTTGAAAAGCCAGCAGTTTCCCCTGAAACTACTCCTGAACGGGTGTGATTTCTGCACACCCTTTCCCTAAGTCACTTCATGTTGCCTGACCACCATTAACCCATTTGTAAAGGGAGGTGACAGAATAAGAGGACCCCACAACCTACCCCTTCCCTGTATTGGCTTCCTTCTTCCTCAGACCTGGAGCTTAGGGAGGCCAAGGTGGCGGCCAGGAGACATCTCAGGCCATTTGGGGTACACTGCAAGCTGCTTACCACCTGTCAGGAAGCAGCTCTGTACAGGGGTCAGGGGCGTGAGCTTTTGCATCCACACAGACCTGGTTCCAAGGCCTGACTCCAATCACTTGCAAGCTGTGAGAATCTTTCTGTGCCTCATCTATAAATTGAAGGTAATCATGCCTACGGTGCTGGGGGGCTGCGTGGCTTAATGTGATAACATTTGCAAAGCACTTAGCACGGAGCTGGGCCACTTGGAGACTGGTCAGTGTCACCCCAGGTAAACAGTTGGAGACCATAGGGATGGAATGGGTGAGGCAAAGAGCATGTTGAGGAGCCAGGGGGTCTGGGCTCTAGTCTCTTCATGCTGCTGGGCTCTACAAAGCACAAAGTACTTTCCAAAGTGTCAGGGTGCACTGGTCCCTGAAAGAGTGAGAGATACCCTTAAAGTTGGGATCCTGTGACCGTTCCAGCCCCCTGCTGCCACCGTACTCCATTCTCAGGTAATTCCCCACTGGGTGGGCTGTCACATTCCAGGGGACACCTCAGGGCAGCAGGTGCTCTCCCCAGCAGAGGCTCACCCCACTTCCCTCTTGCCTCTCCCCACCTCCACGCCTGCAAGTTTAAACAAGTAAAAAGTGACATTGTTACTCTTCTAAAAATCTCCAAAACCGTTCTCAAAATTCCTCTTTAGGCCACCACTCTCTTTCTCCAAGGAGAGCGAGCAACAAGTCACAGTAGCATTCAAAATGCACGTGTTTGTCCCTCTAAACGGCTGCAACAAAGGTCGGGCAGCTATTTTAAAATCCAAGAAGGCTTTCTGACACTCCCAACAGACCACTGCGAACAGCTCCCAAACATGTGAAGAGCCCCATGCTGATGCTTTGCTAAATGCCTCAAAAAAAAAACAGGATGCAAACCCATTGAACTCTCCTTTCAGGCCCCACGTGCCCCCTCTACAGAGCAGCCCACACAGTTTTTTTTTTTTTTTTTCAAAGAAACACTATTTGATCTGAAAAACATCTGGAACCTTTTCCCCCAGCTCCTGACTGGGAGCTTTCAGCTGAGGTGGTGGATGCTCAGTCTCTGAGCGCACACCCGCCCCGCCTGTGTCCCCAGCAGGGTCCCCTGGGACTGGGGAGAGCCCTGCTTAATGAAGAGTTCCCGGAGGCAGGCTCAGGTCCCACAGGAAGTTGTGTAAAAGGCGCTGGGATTAAAGAGGGCTGAGAGGGATGACCAAAGAGGAGATGCTTCGTAAGGGGGCCGTCCTCGTATAAGATAGTCACCTAAATGCAGAGATCTTTTTTTTTTTTTTTTGGAGACAGAGTCTCACTATGTCACCCTCGGTAGAGTACTGTGGCATCACAGCTCACAGCAACCTCAAACTCTTGGGCTTAGGCGATTCTCTTGCCTCAGCCTCCCAAGGAGCTGAGACTACAGGCGCCTGCCACAACGCCCGGCTATTTTGTTGCTGTTGCAGTTGTCATTGTTGTTTAGCTGGCCCAGGCAGGTTCGAACCCACCAGCCTCAGTGTATGTGGCTGGCGCCGTAACCACTGTGCTATGGGTGCCAAGCCCAGAGTTTATTCTTTCATAGTTTCCCCTTAGTTATCAAGAGTTCAATGGACATGAAATGACAGTTACCATTCTTACTATTAGGAGAGCCCATCGTGGGCAGGGCAGAGGTTTATTTTGTTCATATCCCCAGCTCCTGCACCAGTATCTGGCAGAGGGGTTAAGAGCAGAACTCCCTCAGGATCCACTCCAGTGAATGAATGAATGAATCCCGTGATCCCATGAGTCCAACATCAACAACAGGGGCTGTTTCACCGTCATTAGAGTGGATCCAAGAGGCAAAATTATGTAGAAGGGCGGGCAGTGGACAGCAGGGCAGGAAACCTGTGGTCTGGGGCTGGCTCTTCCACTCTCCAGCTTTGGTAACCATGACCTTGGGCAGCATCCCTCAGCCACAATCATGGGGTGGTCCCTACTCTGCCCTACTCCTCATGTTGCTAGGAGGATCTTGTGAAATCCTGCACGGGAAGTTTCTGTGCAACCTGGAAATCTAACTCCAAACTTAGAAATGCTAATAATTGTCGTTCCCTTTTCACTTGGTCCTGTTGTGCCCAGAGAAGCCCCTGGCAACAGCTGGGTGATTTTGGCAGACTCTGACCAAGTGAGCTAAGGAGCCAGGGACAAAGGATGAAATGTCCTATGAGCAGGCTCTCCTGGATGCGCCCTCATCTGGATCCTGAGCGCTCTCCTCACCTGCTCCTCCAGGTGTGGCTCCACCTGTCTGCCTCTCCACTTCTTTTACAATTTTAGTTCCTTGCCTCTGCGCTTCAAATCATTGGCCTCCCAGAGCTTCAAAAAGCCCCACTCTTCTTCTTCCTCCTCTAGTCCTAAGACTACAAACCCATCTCTTCTTACAGTAATGACGACCAATAGGATACCATGTATTAAGCTCTAGTTAGGTGCCAGGCGCTGGGTTAAAGTGGCATCACAGTAATTCCTCCCTAAACTATGACTCTATTTGTTGGTGCCCCCCCCCCGACAGGGGACCCCTCACCCAGTCCCAACTTGACCCCTCGCCCCAGCCCACCATCCTGGAATCCCCCAGATCCCACGCTCTTCTCCAACCTGGATGGAAGCAGCCTCCTCCACCCTCCTCTATACCCCGTTACTTCTCTAGCAATGCCCATGACAGGAGCACTCCTATCCGCTGTCCCCAAAGCCCTGACACCTTCCACCTTACTTCCTGCCTTTGCAGGAAGGGCAGGGCTGGCTGCTCCAGGGCTCTAGCTCACAGAGCCGGCCTGGGAGACTCCAGCAGTCTCTAGCCCCCTGGGACCACACCTGAGCTCGTGCCCCCTTGTTACCACTCCCTCCTCTTCTCAGCCTATCTTATTTGGGGCCTTAGGAGTACCTCCTGCTCAGCCACCCCTGATCCCAGACAGTGGCCAGTCTGTCACTTCTGAGGTGTCTGAGACACTTTCAAAATCTCTTCTATGACCCACACCCTTGCTGTCCAGTTTTCAATAGGCCCCACCCCTCTCTCTGCTGCCAGGATGTTGGCACTGCCCTTCCTACCTGCTCCCTTCCGCCAGCACTTAAACATTCCGGGTACCTCTTCCCCTGATGTGAATAGCCCACTCCTAAGAGGGGTGACTGACAGCGCAGTACAGCCAGATGCCTGGTTCCTGTGGCCTATCTAGCCCAACCTTTCAGGCTGGCTGTTGGTAACCTCTGTTCACTGTCTCCCCAAGTAAGCCTGTCCTCTCCCCTGGTGGGCCTGTCCCCACACAGAGTCCTCCCCTGCCCACGTGCTACAGACCCAAATCCAAAGCTGCAGGCCTGCCTTCTCATGTCAGACAGGAGGCCTGCCCACTGGCAGCTGCCTCCGGGTGCCACAGCACCCTCCAACTCCATGGGAGCAGAAGTCGCTGCCACTGGCTGCCATCCCTGTAAGCCTAGTGCTTCTCTGTGTCCCTCCCCTGCAGAATGCACCATCATTAGGGTTCACATATATATACCCCAGCTGGCTGGAGCCATGTCTGGTGACCCCTCCACCCCGTGTTCCAAGCAAATGGTGCTCCCCTGCACTTGGGAAAGGTCCTGTGTTAGATGCTAAATCGTATGCCCAGCCTCACCCTCACCCATGGGCCTGCACATCACAGCAGCTGGAGGGCCATCCGGACTCACCCCTCCTGTGATAGTCTCATGGTCCCCTACCCCCACAAATCTCACCTCCTCACCATCTCTCAAACCCATTCCCAGGGGTCACGCCCTCGCCCCAGCTGCTGCTTCCATGGGATGGGCTCCCTGCCTCCAATCTCACCCTCCCTCCATTCTTCCACCTTCTGCCAGAATGACCTTCCTGAATTGCAAATCTGATTTGCAATCAAATCACCATTTGATTTTTAGGCTGGCGAATGTGATCAGATTTACGAGCTCCTTCTCCCCAGCCAGGCTTTAAGGTGCAACCCAAGCCCTGGCAGCTTCCTGGCTCCTCCCGTGTGCCCCTATCTCTGGTCCAGCCCTTGCTGGGTGCCTGCTCACTGACACCCTGTGTCCCCAAGCCCGATGGCTACCTGGCTGTCTCTTCCCCGGTACTGTGAGCACCAGGATGGTGTCTTTCATCTTTGAATCAATAGCACTATTGTGCCGGCGCACAGTGTGTGTTCAGTAATATTTGTTAAGTGAATCACTTCCCATCCCTCACACCAAATAGCCTGCAGTGGCTGTAGATCCCTGAACCTCTGAAGGAGCCTCTATCTGTGTGTGCACACCCCTCTATGCCTGCCTCGGCACCCCTTCTTTACCCGGATCAGAGACCTCACCCTCACCCCTGCTCCACCCATGAGGGGCTGCTGCCCCAGAATTACCCCAGGTGTCGGACCCATGCCCTGCTTCAGCTAATCTGGAGACTGTGGCAGCCCCCTATACTGTGTGTATAGGGAAGGGTGTGGGGTGGCAAGCTCCGAGGTCTCCTGCAGAGAGAAGAGCCTGCAACTTCCACCACCTGTGCAGGTCTCCAGATTTCCAGGCCTCCAAAAACTCCCTGTTGAAACACGGGGCTGATGAGGGTGAGGAGATAGTCCCCAGGGGACTGCGGTGCAGGTCTGGGCTGGCATGGGGATGCAATGGCCCGGCCAGGTGGGGCACTGAGGGTCACCTGCTTTCCCAGGAGGAGAAACAGGGCCAGAGCCAAGCCTAATTGGAAACTTGAGGGCCAGCAGGACAGAACGCTATGCTGTGGCCTTTTGTTCCTTCCCTCTAATGCAACGCACATTCCCCATTTAAAGGCAATTTCTTCACTTCAAAAGGATTCCAGCTGGTTAAATTTAAGGTGAAGAATAAGCTCCCAGTCAAGAAGCTTCTCAGGGGCCTTTCAGTTTTCAGTGGCTTGAGAACTAGATGCTTTTAAAAATGTTTTGCCTCTGAATGTTTGTCAGAGCGCCAGAGGAGAAAAGCTTCCTCTTAGCCCTCTCACTCCCAGCAATGGCTGGCACAGGAGCTGGCCACGTTTCCCTGCACTATGTGCCTTCTTGGGACCCTGCTTGACTTCCTCCCATTCTTGCCCACTTCCCTCCCACTCTCCAGCTCACACCTACCACAAGGACAGTCCTGTTGCCCTGGGGTCCACTAGGCTCAGCAGCTTTTCTTCAAATGCCCCAGGACACTTGGCAGCTTAAAAAGGTCAACCACTGGGCTGACATGGCTCACAGCTCACCCTCCAGGAGATGCTCTTCTACCTGCCATTCATTCATGCATTCACTAAATTCACTCACTCACCTGGTCACCCAGTCAGCCCACAAGGGATCTATAATGCTGGTAGAAACCACGGATGTTCACAGAAACACAACGCAGAGTCTTGTTCTAGCTTATAATGAATGAGCAACTGCAGTGCAAGATAGAAGGAAGTAAACACCAGTTTAGAGAGTGGGGGACGTTTGAAAAGCTCAGAGAAAAAAGAGATCGGCCAGGGATGCAGGTGGAGCCCAGAGGGAGGCAGTCAGGGAAGGCTTCCTGGAAGAGGAGGCAGTGTGATTGGGGGCAGGGTGCAAAGATGCCAAGGGTGGGAAAGTAGCCTGTCCCCTTCCAGGGGCCACAAGGCTTGATTTGGGGACTCTCTGAGCAAGTCTGCGGGCAGCCACTGATTTGGTGGTGTGGTGTCAATCATGTGGAAGCAAGGCACCTTCCCCACGTGGCCAGTCATCCACTCCTACCCTTCTCCATCAGGCCCCGGGCCCACAGGAAATGTCTTCATCCTCTTCTTTGTCCTAACTACTCAGAACCCTTATCCCAGATAATACCCTCTTCAACCTCCCTAGGTTGAAGCCTTCTCTCTCTCTCTCTCTCTCTCTCTCTCTCTCTCTCTCGCCAGTGAACCTTCATTCTCTCTCTCTACAGGGCTTTGTTCACTCAGCCCCTTAAGCTCCAACTACCACTTTCCTTAGCAAGCACTGTCCTTCCTGCCTTCCCCTTTCCATTCTAGCTAGGCACGGCTTCCCTTTGGCTAGCCCCTGCCCCACCCCAGTGGCTATGTCAGCTCCTCTGGTACCCCCCTCCAAGCCCTACCGGGGCTCCACCGGCCAAATCTGTGGACTTTGGAATTTGACAGACCTAGGTTTGAACTCTGGCTCTGCCACTTTCCAACTCTGCACTTGGCCAGGTTACTGAAATCCCCCAACATCCCTTCCCCTCCTGCTAAATGGCACCTTGACGCTCCTTCAGAGCAACCAGCTACTCTGCTCTTGCTCCTTGTACATTACATGGGGCTTCCTATGGTCACTTTTTGGTTTGGGGATGGGCATGTGACCCAAGCAGAACATTCAATGTTTGAAATGGGTCAGCGTATTTCCACTGGGACTGATAAACTGATCAAACACAAATCTCTGAGGCTGCTAGGGCTGTGTTTGTCACTACAAAGAAAGAGTCTCTTTACAAATAAAAACAGCACCTGTACACACACAAAAAAGCAGAGTCAAGAGATGGATTTCTAGTGACACTGAGCACCTGGATCCAGCCACACCTGATGTTATCTCTGGGGTTTTCAGTTTGGTGAACCAATAAGTTCCTCCTTCTTTGGGGGGTTAAGCCAGTTTGAGTTGGCTTTTTCTTGCCACCAGCAGTCTTGAGTAATGAAATACTTAACTTGTAGGTTTGATGAGAGAATTAAATGAAATGATGTATAAATAAATAGTACCGAGAATAAAGTGGCACTCAATGAATGGGTAGCTTTTGATAACACTAACTGAATTTGCCTTCCCAGGGGTCTGTTACAATTTAACAAACTGTAGATATACAGTTGTTTAATATTACAGTTTCATTCTTCACACAGCTTGGACCTGAACTTCCTTTGAAATCTTTACCCCCCCCCTGGCTTTCACAGCTTGTTGTCCTCCACTAGTCTCTGTTCCAGATCAGTTTTCACTCCCACCCCACCCCTGGGCTGAGACTGGATGGGCTTGCTAACAGTAGGAGATGTCAGAACATGGCAGGCGCAATGCTGTCTCTGTGTTATGGGCCCATATCCCAGAACAGTCAGTACCAAATGAACCGAATCAAAGCAAAGACCTTCCCAATTGGCTTCAAAGCCCTTCCACAAAGAACGCCAGGCGCTCAGAAAGTCTGCACTGCCATCTAGTGGACATATGCAGTAACATCAGCACACGGAAAGGAACCCTTTGCCCAGAACCTCCTGAAGACAGTCACCAGCCTAGGAAAGCCTTTGGCCCTTACTCCAGAAGCGGAAAAACAGAGGACAAGTGAATTAACGATGAAGCGACAGTCTTTCCCTACAGGGTCACATATAATCTTCCCTGAGAGACTGGGTTCCTGTCCTGAGTCTGTGTCCCTTTACCTCCTGTTGCAAGAGTTAAAATCATGACAGTGTCCCTTTCTCTGCCTCTTTTGGCTGTCCACAGTACATCGTGGGCTAAGGGTCCCCTGGTAGGAGGGCAGATTGCATGTGCATGTGTGTGTATGTGTGTGTGGCAGGAGAAGAAACCCAGAAGGCCTTCTGCCAGGTCTCCCAAGGGAAGGATGTTTGTTGCATTTGCAAACAGGACACTATCAAAGCTTTGTGATAACAGCCTCATAAATTATGAGACATGCCAGGCATGGAGACTCACACCTGTGATCCTAGCACTTTGGGAGGCCAAGGAAGAAGGCTCGCTTGAGGTCAGGTTGAGTACGAGATTGCTGTGAACTATGATGATGCCACTGCATTTTAGCCTGGGCCACAGAGTAAGGCCTTGGCTCAAAAAAACAAAAATAAGAAATAAAAGAAAAAATTGTGAAACATATTACAATCTGTTTCTCTCTGATAATGAAAAACACTTCAAGAAAGAAAGGAAAGCCCACCCTCTAGATCCGAGTAATCCATCTGCTGCTGCCTCCCAGCTTGTGGCCTGGTACTGATTGCAGTCAGGCCAGCCCAGGGCAGTACAAGAACAAGGAAGAACCTCCAGGGGTCCTTCCCGCCCCCCTGCATGGAAGATGATCCAGAAGGTCCACTTGGTGCGTGTGCTTAGTCATATCCTGACCCTTCCACTTCCACACATTTAAGACCTGAGTCTTGGTCACACCCACTCCTTGTGCCTTGGTCAATGCCAGCACCTCCTGCCTTAACACAAAAGAAAGCAAGAGGACAACCACCACTGAAACTGGGGGTTCAGTCTGGCCCAAGAATCAAGGAAGGAAGAAGCAGTGACCAAAAGACTTGAGCAGTCCCCCAAGGACATGTTTTGCCTGCACAGAGCAGCCCCACTTCCCACTTAAACGACACTTTCCCAGGCTTTCCAGATCCCCAGACCAAGAGATGCTTCCAGAATATGATGGTGCTAATGACGTCTCGGTATAAGAAATAGCTATTTCCCATTCCTAAAATGCTTTGGTCTTCTATTTTAGACAACCTGGAGTGAAAGAAGAGTGTGTCTCACATTGCAACAAGCATCAAGACATGCTGACCTCTGCTTGTTTAGCCTACCTGGGAAGCTGTCCAGGTCCATACTGGCACCTCTCTGGCTCAGAAGAGCTTTTTGAAAGCCCAGCCCATGCACCTTGCAACAGGACTCCTCCTTCACCCCCCATCTCTTCCTTCTTTCTGCCAACTCCAAAGCATACATCAACTGGTCTCCACATGGCCTCTGCAGAGCCAGACTTGGGGGTTCAAGGGAGCAGGAAGAGGGCTAGAAAGAGCGATCTCTGACAATCACCAAAGCCCCAGGGCCTGCAACCCTTCCATAGGCCCCCAGCCTCTTCCTTAAAGCCATGGGGCCACTCTAGGGGAGGCACATCTTTATAGAAACAGCCATCTGGTGCCAGCAGACCCAACTCAAATGACTGCACATAGCTTCAAGTGCCCATGCGAGCAAGCTCAGAGGGCATCAAGAACCCCCGCCTCTCCCCCTTCAGGCCAGTTCTGCTTACTCACATCCTGGGCTTCCGGGTACTTGACTAATGGCTGAGGCCAGGAGGTAATCTTCTGTCTGAAGCTGTTGCAGCTAGGAATAATCTTGCAGGCAACGTTCCCCACCTCTGGGTAGTGAACTTCAAGGCCCCTACAGAGAGAGGGAGGAGGGTGCCCTGCGTCAGGCTTTTAGGGCAGCTTGGGGTTGACAAATTTTCGCCTAGCACTGTTGGAATTATAAAGTCAAATAGGATTAAATTCTAAACTAGCTGTGGATTAGTCTGTAACCCAAGAGTTGCTTGACTTCTTTGTGTCCCCATTTCCTCATCTATAAAATGGGAAGAGCAATACCTCCCTTACAGGGCTGGGGTAAGAAGAAAAATGGTGGGCAATGTTTAGGACAGAGGCTGGCACTCTGAGTGTCAGAAAGTGTTAACCGTCATTAGCGTTTACTTCCCAAGAACATACGCCCTTAGGCAAACTTGGTCAGCATCTTTAAAGTAGGATGGGTTTTTGTTTTTGAGACAGAGTCTTACTTTGTTGCCCTTGGTAGAGTACCGTACCGTGGTGTCACAACTCACAGCAACTTCAAACCCCTGGATTCAAGTGATCCTCTTGCCTCAGCCTCCCAAGTAGCTGGAACTACAGGTATCTGCTACCACGCCTGGATAGTTTTTCTATCATTAGTACAGACAGGGTCTTGTTCTTGCTCAGGCTGGTCTCACACCTTCCTGAGCTCAAGTAACCCGCCTGCCTTGGCCTCCCGGAGTGCTAGGATTACAAGTGTGAGCCACTTCACCAGGCCTAGTAAGATGGGTTTATAAGAACAATATTTACATATTGCTTTTCAGGAATGCTGTTATTACAGAACGAAGGGTTTAGCAAGTCAGCACGGCCTTGGGAAGACACCGTCTTGCTCCCCTAAGCAATCAAGAGTTCTCATGCCTGAAACCCCACCATTAGTTGAATCATGTACTTCTTTGGGTCAAACATTGGGCTGGATTCTCCTTCAAAATGCAAATATCCCTCAGGAGATAAAATATCTAGTTGCTGCTATGTCTGTAGCAGGAACCCACTTATTCGTTTCCTCTCTGAGAAGAAAGGTCTGGACAGCACAAGAAGTTTGAGAGGCTGCAGTCCTGAAAGGGGAGAAAAATGTGACACAGAACAAGGGGACAGAGCCTGCAGCAGAGGACAAATGGACGCACCACAGGTCTGCCAGGGCTGGCCTTCAGCGCTCACCTACACTTGAAACTCAGAAACACAAGCTAGGCTTTGGGAAAGGTTGTGGTTTTTCCCTTGAGCCACAGGCGCCACCCAAGGTTGTGGGGGTTTGGGGGGGGGGTTGTTTGTTTTTGTTTTTTTGGGTTTTTGGAGACACTCAGTTGCCCTGGAGTTGAGTGCTGTGGTGTCATCACAGCTCACAGCAACCTCAAACTCTTGGGCTCAAGCGCTCCTCTTGCCTCAGCCTCCCAACTAGCTGGGACTACAAGTCCCTGCCACAATGCTGCCCAGCTATTTTTTTTTCTATTCTTATTAGAGATGGGAGTCTCACTCCTGCTCAGTCTGGTCTTGAACTCCTGAGCTCAAGTCATCCTCCTGCCTTGGCCTCCCAGAGTACTAGGACTCAGAGGCATGAAATAACGCGCCTGGCTGCGAAAGGTATTTTTAAAAACTTTTTTCACTTGTCCTTCTGTTACATTTTATCACCAAAAACCCAGTTTCTGCAGAGTTAACCCAGTGAAGACAATATACTGAGAGAGAAAGGGCGTAGGGGGTGGTGGTGATAGGTCCCCAGCCTTTCTTGACAGCCCAGCATGGCTGAACTCCTCCACATGTGGCCTGCAGTGACCACCCACAGCTGTCCTGCTGGGGGCAGCACCTGAAGTGACCCCGTGAGGATGTGACGTGGACACATAGATCTGGGGGTAACTCCCTGAGGTTGGGGCCGGGGGTAAGGCAAGGGCAACTTCCTGGTGGGGAACCCCACAGCCCCCTTCCTACCCTTCTAGGGGCTCCTATAGTCCAGCATTGGGCAAAGGCAGCCAAGCCCACTTCATGGTGACAGACACAGACACAGGACACCTCCAGGACCAGCACCCCTGAAACTCTGGTCCCACAAGTCATCAGCTTGCTGACAGTACTTGCTTCTTTCTCCTCTTCCTGCATTTATGGCAATTGTTTGTGGATGGCAAGGTTTTAGCAGCTTTTAAAGAAATTTCAGGGGACGAATTTCCATTTTTCTTCATAGGAACAGTGTCATAAGGACCATCTGATTTGTTTCTGCTATAGTTTCCTGCCACCACCGGAGCTATGGAGATGTGAGGCAGAGAAGAGGGGACCCTCCAGGGGCAGAGACAGGAGCAGACAGCACACCTGGAATGGGGAAACATCAGGCCCCGGGGAAGAGGTGAACTGTGGGCAAAGTCCCCCCATAACAAGTCTCTCCTTTTGATCTCAGTAGGATAACTGCAAATGTTAAGAGTTAAACCTGTGACATCAGCAAGTTGATATTTGGTGAGTGGGCCTGGAGCCACAGGGAGTGCCCGGGTAGGACAGGAAACATGCCAGGGGACCGGGGATTGGATCATGTCCCTGTCCTTCTTACCACATCCCTGGGGCATTGCCAGTCCAGCATTTGAAGATGGTGTATTTCTCCACGTGGGAGGATGTGCCATGGGCTGTGTGCAGGCCTCTGTCCTGCTCCCCAGTTTGGTCAGAGGCTTGGAGAAGGACACAGAAGGCAAATCTATTTGATTTACGGATGGTACAAGGTTGGTTAGTGACTATCAAGATGATCAAATTGACTTAAAGATCTGAACAAGCCTGAGATATACTGAATCAAACATTCAAGTTAGTGGGAATACACTTTAAAACTTGCATTTAGGGCTCAGCGCCTGTGGCTCAAGTGGCTAAGGCGCCAGCCACGTACACCTGAGCTGGCGGGTTCAAATCCAGCCCGGGCCCACCAAACAATGACAGCTGCAACCAAAAAAAAGCTGGGCACTGTAGTGGGCACCTGTAGTCCCAGCTACTTGGGAAGCAGAGGGAGGAGAATTGCTTGAGCCCAGGAGTTGGAGGTTGTTATGAGCTGTGATGCCACAGCACTCTACCCATGGTGACAGTATGAGGCTCTGTCTCAAAAAAAAAAAAAAAAACCCCAACAAAAAAAAACTTACATTTAAGTCCAAAAACCTCAAACATGCCACCTGGTGTACTGGCTGCTATGGTTTACCTGACATGGAATACGTTCTCATTTCTATCCTGAGATTGGGGGACACCCTAGATAACAAAGAAGCAAAGCAGGGTCTCTGGCCCCAGCTTTGTCATTAACTTGCACTGCCTAAGGGACTGGGAACAAAGGGAATGGCATTTATCGGGCCACCCCAATAGGTCAGTTGTACCACACACATATTATTTCATTTAATACAGCGACGCCTCAGAGCAGCTGTTACCATTATTTTCATCTCTCAGATGACTAAACTGAGAAACTGCAGGACAATAAATGTTTGCAGCTGCTGAGTGTCAGGGTAATTTGCTGTGCGGCAACAGACAGCTAATAGAGTAGGCTTGTCCATACATTCCCCTGTACCACGCAGCTTCCACAGGGAGTCATTTACTTTCTCCAGGCTTGTTTAAGCTACATGGTCACTTGAGTCTCTCTGCCCTGGTAAGAAGTGGAGCAGAGAAACACAGCTCCCCAGCTGTACGTGTGGAGAGGGCTCAGAATTTCAGCTACCCCAAAGTAAGGGCTATGGTCTGAGTGTTGGTATCCCTTCCAAATTCACATGTTGGAACTTAATTCCCAAAGTGATCATATTAAGAGGGGAAGCCTTTAGGAGGCGATAAGTCATCCTTCTAAAAGAGGTTGATGGGCTCTGCCCTTTCCTTCCACCATGTGAAGACACAGCAAGAAGGCACCACCTCTGGAGCAGACAGCAAGCCCTCACCAGATGCTAAATCTGCTAGCACCTTGACCTTGTACTTCCCAGCCTCTAGAACTGTGAACAAACAATACGTTTCTTTTCTTTTTCTTTTCTTTTTTTTTTTTTTTTTTTTGAGACGGAGCCTCAAGCTATCCCCTGGGTAGAGTGCCATGGCATCACAGCTCACAGCAACCTCCAACTCCTGGGCTCAAGCCAGTCTCCCGCCTCAGCCTCCCAAGTAGCTGGGACCACAGGCACCCGCCACAACACCCCGCCATTTTTTGGTTGCAGCCATCATTGTTGTTTGGCGGGCCTGGGCTGGGGATTCGAACCCACCACCTTAGGTGTACGTGGCTGGCGCCTTAGCCGATTGAGCCACAGGCGCCGAGCCT
>CAUYQV010196438.1:0-28314 GCA_963574575.1 Galagoides demidoff | reverse complement strand
TGTTAGTTCTTATTCTATCTATAATCACTAACTTTAAGGGTCTAACAAGCCTTGAGAAATCTGAAACCTAGGCTTGTGCGGAGATAGCCTCCTGCCTGTGGTCAAGCCCCTCTGCCTATATTTTAAAGTTCAAGCTGTTTTTTTGATTTTTTCTCTTGCCACAATACAAATCCCCACAATGGATATTTCCTTTGACTGTTGATTGGGTGGGCAATGGCCTGCTTGCTGCCCTCCCCCAGGCCTTGCACACAGCGTCCTTTATGGCAATTCTCTTCTTCAGAATGCTCACAGAAACAGCAGGGGTGTTTGTAAGCCGTATCCCTTACAAACCAGGCTTCCAGCAAAAGCAGAAACTGCTCAGATAAGTTATTTAGGTGCTGGTTTAAAAGTAAACTAGCTATTTCATTCCATCTTGCTTAGTGTATTTCTCTGTTTTTCCCATTTTCTGAGGGTGTTTTCCCTTGCCAAGAATGGGGTCTTTGGTCTCCATTCTGCCTGCATCTTGTTTATTTTGCAAAATGGTGAGGCCCATCATCATTTGTCCATGATGATTGGTTTATCTTTAGAGGCTTTGGGTGCATTTGCAGACTAAGAACAAGGAAAACAGTAATACCAAGAACAATGCAATAATTTCCACTAATCACCCTTGGAAAGTTTTAACCAACTTTAATGGGTTAAGGTCTGTTGAATCCATTGTTCAATTTTCTAAAGTATTAGATCCTGGAAGCAAGTTCAAATGTGCCCTCAAGGCTTCAAAGATTTGTTCTTTTAGGTTTGAAATATCAAGGAATAAATTATTCTCTATCCTATTAAATGTCTTTTTATTTTACCCCAGTCACATTTAATTTGATTGAACTCCAATGGAGTAATACAGAAATATGTAGTGTTTCAATCACATTGTAGTTGGGTAAAGTGCTTCAAACTCATTACTCTATCTCCAAGCCAAATCATGCTTTGTCTGAGATCATTGATTTGATTACTCAATTTTCGATCAACTCCAGACTGTGAATTCCATAATCAAGTGGAATTCTTTTGTCAGACATTGACAAAGTGTGCTGTTTGAATGGATTGATGAATGGCAATTCCAGCAGTGGCCACAGTGTCTGTCTCTGCTATCAGTCCTGTAATGACTGCTGGTAAGGTGAAAATAAATCTTTTAGATCTTCTCAAATAGTTTTGAGCATGTCAATAAAAATATGAGTCAAGGAAGAAGCTTCCCAGGGGGTGTTGGAGATACACTGGGACTCAAACGCGTTTCCAAGATCTGACTAATAAATTGTAATATTTGAATTAAAAGTGGAGTTTATACGAGTAAACAGGTGGCAATCTTTATAACCTATGGTCTGAGATTCAGGAATAATAATTAATTTTTCAACAAGGGTGTTTAACACAAGCTTGTAAGGCAATCTAATAATCAGCTTTGAGATATTCCTCATAATAAGCAGAGTAAGAGCCGTAATTGGGATAGGCCTTAGTGTTACGGCCTTGCCACTCTCTCAATCAGAAATTTTAACTGTTAACTGCCATAACTCAGGATGTTCTGGTCTCAGATGAGGATGCAACATTTTTGGTCTCGGGGTGACAGATTTGGGTTATTCTACCTTGTTGGGAAGAAAAATTGCATTTAAGGAACCATGGGTGGGGAGAGCCATGAGACCTATAAGTCATAATGATTGGTTCCTCCTCACACATTTCTTACCTAGAACAATCTTGTGATAGATAATTTCTAGGGATCCAATTTTTGATGAAACCAGATTGTTCCTGGTTGTACCATTTTTTAACAACCAGGCTGTTCCATTTTTTAAAAACCAGATGATTACCACTGCCCAAAGAGCATTACAATCCTGTCATGCTATATTACACAACTGAATAGGACCATCAGGCATTTTAGCAAGGCAGGATATTAGCCCCCTAGATCTATTACTAAAATTATTTAAAGGTAATCTTTATAACAGGGTTATATTTGTCACTTAGGTAATTTCAAGAAAGACCAGAGCCAACATAGAAACTTTTTAAAGTGTCATTAGAGTAAGTAGGGTTTTCAATTCTCCATTCCTGGGCATCCATGTGTTATCATTCAAATTAACTTCAATAGCTGACTTTACCCAAGACATAGTTCTCATTAGTAGTAGAAAAAGGATAAAAGCCTAATAAGTGAAATTTGTCAGACTGTAGGACTGCTCACCATGATTATAGGACTACTCACCACTGCTGCCAGTACCTCCAGGAACACTAGAATGTAATTTTCTGGAGTCATCTGGAGCTGGGTCTTGTAAAGGGACATCTGGGTCTGATTGGCCAAAGCCTTGATTTGTCTCCTGTTGGTGGCTGGGAACCACCACAGCTTCAGGGGAGTGGCCATCATTCTCTACAGTTTCTTCAGCTGCCTCTGAGAGTATGCCAGTCCCTTTTTTTCCTGGCAGTCTTCTGTATTTTCTGGTCAGGGATCATGATTGAGCTTAATAAATCTTGATGGAACCCAGACAAAATCAGAGTTATCTCCTGTGGAAATACAGGCAAAGCCCCTTTCTCATAGAGCAATTTCCCCTTTCCCCCCATTGCTGATTCTAACATATTTCCACCACACCAAGGATTCCTCCTTTGGCCTTAATCATTTCCCTGCGAAATGCTGCTCGGTGGCCACAAATGGCTGGGTTTTGGGGTACTTTAAAGTAAAATGTGCTTTATTTAATTGTACTTATAGGGAGTTACATAATTCTTCATTCCTTTGAATTCTGGAGCTAAAAAATTTAATTGACAAACTATAAAATGCTTAAGAGTTTTTCAAAAACATGATGAAGTGGAAGAAAAAAATAGTCAATTGAAGATAAGCTATTGAAAAATACATGTCCAGAAGAGAAAAAAGAAAAACAAAGATTAAAAAAAAAGAATAATATGAACTGACAAGATCTAGAAAATGGCCTGAAAAGGGCTAATGTGAGAGTTTTTGTTCTGAAAAAAGAGGTGGAGAGAGAGACTGAGACAGACAGATTTTTCAAAGAAATAATAACCGAGGTTCTTAAAAGTCTAAGAAAAGATACCAATATTCAGGTACAAGAAGGTCACAGAACATCAAGTAGATGTTCTCAAGACTAAATCAACACATTTCATAATTAAGATCCCAAACATTGTGGTATGTGGACAAAGGAAAAGTCCTAAGGGAAACAAGAAGAAGAAAGAAAAGAAAAGTTATAAAGAAGCTCTGATACTTCTGGCAGTAAACTTCTCTGTGGAAATCTTTCAGGTCAGGAGAGAGTGACATGAAATAATTCAACTACTAACAGGGCAAAAACTTCACCCTAAACTAATGTATCCCACAAAAATATACTTCAAACATGGAGAAATAAAAACTTTCCTAGACAATCAATAACTGTTGAGTTACACTAAAAACAGACTTCTTATAAGAAATACTAAAAGTTCTTTAATCTGAAAGGAAATTAGGTTAATGAAGAATAAGAAATCATCTGAAGCTATAAAACTCATGCTAAAAGTGAGGAAATAACTTATATGATTATTGTTATGAAAAATAAATAACCAAACTATAAGCAGTTTTAAATAACTTCCTCTGAGAGTAAGCCTGGAAGTGAGAGAGGGATATGAGATTCTAATTATAAGATCTTCACTAGTATATGATTATTTTATGACACATGCATATATTATATGTATAATAAAAGCAAATATTGGATAAGTAAAATTCTATTCACTTATAATTGATAGTGATTTATAATATAAGAATAATTGCTGTCGAATTAATATGAAAAAAATTGGAACAGAAACAACTAACCATACTGGAATTATGCATGTAAACACTTTTTGAGACTTTTTTTATGTGAGAAAACGTTATTTTTCGTTGCTTTATCTTGCTGAGTTTGCAAATATCACCCACCCAAGGCTCTTTGTTTCCTCCTAGTTACTTGGCTAGCAGCAGCTGCATCTATCAGCAAGCATACATCATGTGAATTACAAGTAAATAAAATAATTGGCCTTCAATTAGACTAAATTCCCACCAAGCAGATTGTGCCCTGATTATGCCTTCATAGTCTAGATAGCCACATTCCAACTCAAATGTGCTTTTAATTTAATAAATTATATTTTTTACTTAGAAAATTTTTGTTTTGCATAAAAATAGGATTTCATGAAAATAGCTACAATAAAAAACAAGGATTATATTTCAATGAGAATAGACAAGAGTAAGATTTAACATGCAAAATGTAATCATATCCATTTATGTTTCTAACATTTTAAGTTAGAGATCTTAAATCTTTCTGGCTTCACTTTTCCCAAAAGGTCATCATCAATTTTATACATGTTGTGAAATAAATCTTCCGATTATTCTGTGTCTATGTTTAAATCCCTCAGCTTTGCTGACATTAGAGGATAAGTCACTAGAGGTTTGTTCCTAATGGAGTGGCCAGTAGCTCCAATCCTATCTCAGAAACTTTCAATTATCTCTCCTGAAACAAATTTCCAAGGATTTTCCATAGCTCATCTCCATAGTCTTTATTTACATGACTACCTGTGAAGTCGTTCAGCTTCCCGGTAGGTACCACACCATACAACTTTATAAATCAAAGTATATAATAGTTTTCCTGTCCTAGGTTTGATTAATATCTATAATTTATTTTTACTAATAAGTTGTATAGTTAAAAATAATCATACATCATTTATTTTTAATTTTAGCAGTCGAAATTACAACTACCAGAGAAGAACATCTTTCCTTAATTTTACAAAAAAGGGGTGGGGGGTCATAATAAAATGACTAAGGCAATGAAGTTTTAAAATATCTTTATTTCTGAATTTAGAAATTTGGGTTATAACATAACACTTTTTCTTTTATGAAACATATGTGAAAAGTATGGCATTTTTTTTCAAATAGTGAATTAACTTTTATATCACACAAAGATCATGAGTATTCCATTTTCCAGCAGGATAACCAGTTCTAGATAACCACAAATCTTAACTATAAATCTGTAATGTAAATATATATATACATAATGATTTATATTTTTCAATTATTTGCTTATCAAATACATTAAAGTATGTTCAAGTTCATCATAGTATTTATAAATTGAAAATCTTGTTAGTTATGATTGAATTTCTCCATTGCAAGAAACAAAATTTGAATGACACACATTTTCATTCATTTACTTACAATTATTTAGTGTGAATATGTTGAATTTATGTATCAAATGCATATAATTATAATTACAAATATAACATTTCAAAAAACAAGAAAATACAAGAAAGTAGGAGATTGTTTTTCAAAATTTTGTTACATACTTTAATATTATTGTCAATCTGAACTCATATTGCCTCAGAATTTCATTTGCTAGCTCATAACGTCTTCCTATTTGACAAATATAATACATGTGAGGCTAACATTTCTTTTTTTTTTTTGAGATGGAGCCCCAAGCTATCCCCCTGGGTAGAGTGCCATGGCATCACAGCTCACAGCAACCTCCAACTCCTGGGCTTAAGCGAGTCTCCTGCCTCCACCTCCCAAGTAGCTAGGACCACAGGCGCCCGCCACAAAGCCCGGCCATTTTTTGGCTGCAGCCATCATTGTTGTTTGGTGGGCCCGGGCTGGGGATTCGAACCCGCCACCTCAGGTGTATGTGGCTGGCGCCCTAGCCGATCGAGCCACAGGGGCCAAGCCGAGGCTAACATTTCTTAATATGTTTTCTGATTTTACTAGTATATTTCTTCACAAAATCTAATTAAACCAGTTATAAAAATTTTTCCTATATTCAAAGAACATTGATAGAAAATCTTTGCACTTACTGAATATTAAATTATTCTTGGGCAGTGCCTGTAGCTTAGTGGGTAGGGTGCTGGCCACATACACTAGTGGATTATACCCTGGCCTGGGCCTGCTAACCAACAATGACTACTGAAACAAGAAAATGCCAGGCATCGTGGTGGGCGCCTGTATTTCCAGCTACTCGGGAGGCTGAGGCAAGAGAATCTCTTGAGCCCAAGAGTTTGAGGTTACTGTGAGCACCTGACCAAGGGCGACATAGTGAGACCGTCTCAACAACAACAAAAAAATTCTGAGAAGCAGAGGTTTGTAGGTAGGCATCTGATTAGACTATATAAAAATGACTATAGTTACCACAAACAGTAAATCATATGGTTCAACATACTGGATAGTTTTTATGTTTTTGAGAATATCCCCAAAATTTTAATACTTTGAATTTAATGAAAACAGACTGTTGCTTCAAAATATTCAAATATGTTTAAATTTCTAGCTCATATTTTTATCTTAAATGAAAAAATATTTTCTGATACTCAGTATTATTTCCATGACACCTTTCTACCAAAACATGCAGAAGGACATTAACCATTAACAGGTACTGAAAACAAACACAATCCAAAATACAACAACACACAATCCAAGGTACGACAGCACACAATCCAGAATACAACAACAACAAAAAGAAACCTTTTAAGCAGACACAAGCCACAGAGCATAGTGATACTTCAAACACATCAGGGTTGCTAAATGACCCATTGGATATCTAACAGTAAAAATATCACTAAATATTTTGGGTTTGACTGAAAGCTGTGTTTGAATAAATCGGTTACAATTGATGTTTGAAAATACAAAGAACTCAAGATGTTTTGGGGCCCTATTAGTATGCAAGGCAATGTGTTAGGCTGTGGGAATATGAATATTAATGAGAGACTCTGCATGTGAGGGGATTGGCAAAGCGGCTGTCGGGGGGGATTGAGAGACTTGCTAAAAGGAAGACTGAAAACCTGGTATTCAGGGGGTTACTCATTCAGAGGGAGGGATATAATCCGTCGTTTGACTAAGATCTTAAAGGATGATTACAATGTTCAAAAAGAAAAAAGAAGGCAGAGGCAGGGCATGCTCCTTCCTTCTGGGCGTACATATTAGCATGCTCTGAAGTATGCCTACTTGGAAGAACCTGATGTGTTCAGAAAATTGTGAACTGGTGGAACTGACTTGACCATCAGGATGAGGAAGCAGTGATGAAATTAATAATGAAGTTGACTGAACGTTTCATAAAGATTGAGACTGTCTCAACAACAACAACAATTCCTTCCTTGACTGAACGTTTTATAAAGATCCTATGTGCACATTGAATTCTGAAACGTAGATGGGTATTAAGTTTTTTCCTAAATGAACTGAAAGAAAGAAAATACATTTATAGGGCTAGAAGTCTGTAAGCATAGAACATACAGAATCAAAGCTACCTTTTATAAGTGTAACATTTATATCAATCTGAAGGATAGGAGTAACCAAGCAAATCAAACTGAACCCCATTTAATTCATCTCAGAGAAACTAGAAAGGACAAAAAAAGTTGGAAAGGTGGGAATCAAGTGATTATATATTAAATAAATAATTATTAAACTTTTTTAAGATAAATTTTGTCAGTAAAATGATTTTTCTTTGGTACTGGGGCTAAGCATAAATCAAAATTTATTGATATAAATTATTATTAATTTTTTTGATAAAGTATTTCGATAAGAATGATTACTATGTGAACACAAAATAATACCAAATAATCTGCTCTTTCAATTTGTATCAAAAGTTGACAGCCCAAAACAAAATAGAATACAGAAAACCCTGTTTCTATATTTCCTTCTTTCAGCAATCCTACTTTTTAGACAGGCACAACTAACCAAAATGTCATTTTTGCACTTACACAAACATTCCAATGTGCCTGAGTGTAGTGTCTCAGAACTTTTAATCCCAGTACTCTGGAAGGCTTAGGTAGGAGATACTGTGAAGCCAGGGGTTCAAGACAACCCTAAGCAAGAGTGAGACCCCCCCCTCCCACATCTAAAAAGAATAGAAAAATTAGGCAAGTGTGGTGGCATGTACTTGTAGTCCCAGCTACTCAGGAGGCTGAGACAGAAGGATCGATTTAGCCTAGGAGTTCAAGGTTGCAGTGATCTGGGATGAGGCTGCACTTCAGTATGGACAACAGAGTAAGACTATGTCTCAAAACCAGACAACAAGAAAACTTCATTAATTCATTGAAGCTTCATTCCTATTTAAATGTCTTCAATTGTTTGAAAGTATGTTTTCTACAATTTTTTATTTTATTCTAAATCATAAACCTTCCACTTACTATATGTTTTTTAGTTATTTTTTATTAGGTTTTAATTCATTCCTTTTAGCATGCAGCACTTTTATTTTTCAGATTTCTTTCTTCTTCCTCCACGCAATTGGTTTGTTCAATCTAGGTCCTTTTTTTCTTCCTTTCCTAACTTGCTTAACTTTTCTTCTAACCTTCATATCCCCTGTAAATTTAATCTTTTATATTATTCAACTTTAATTTTATTTCAACATCCATACATCATAGGCATTCTGAAGTATTTTATACTGCATCGTGCTAGGAGCCATGTGATATTTTAAAGGTCTTAATTTAGCATTGATGAGATTATCACTGATCAGTGAATTCAGGTTGTATAAATCTGATTCTTCTTTTGGTAAACTTTCCCATTTATCCCATAGTTAATGTTCTATCTGGCCATAGGAGTCTGACTATTTCTATCGGACTATTGCCAGGATAATTATTTCCTTTAGAACTGTAAGTTTATGTTTCCTTTTCTTTATATTTATTTAATGGATTTTACTATTGGAATTCTTATGTAAAAAAGAATGTTACCTTATCCACTAGCGCTATTTGATTTCCATGACATGCACTTTTAGTCCTATGACAATATATTTATTATTTTTAAATAATATATAATAAATCCTAAATTCATTATAATTCACCATCTATCTTACCAAAATTTTCAACAATGCTTGGCTTCTTTTTTCTGTCTTTCCTTTTACTCATAATTTTCCGTATCTTATAAATGCAATGTTTTCTAGGTATTCAAAGACTTTGTAATAAATTTTAGTTATTCTTTTTAGAACTCAAATGATCAAATACTAGATCTGAGATGCTGCAGGCTGGTCCTGTGCCTATCTGACTAGCCCAATCAGATTTATCACTTATCTCTGGAATGACAAATTGCTTTGGTAAATCTCCTGACTCTACATAAAATCACACCTGGAAGTGCTACATTCCTACTTTTTAAGAGTGGTGTGTTGGCCAGACATGGTGGCTCATGTATGGAATCCTAGCACTCTAGGAGGCCATTGCTTGAGCTGAAGAGTTCAAAACCAGCCTAAGCTATTTTGGACGCTGAGGCATATGGATCTCTTGATCCCAGGGTTGATCATAGCACTCAACTCCAAAGCAACAGAATGAGACTCTCTGGGGAAAAAAAAAAAAGGAATAGTGTGTAGGCACCAGTATGTTGTTATAAGAGGTGTTCATTTCTACTTGGAGTTTTACAGTGGAAAAAAACTAAGAAATATATAATTTTAAAGAGAAAAATGATAAATTAGTTTTAAATATCTACTTTAAATAGAAAATTGTGAAATTTTTCTATTTTAAAAATTTTCATATTGTATCTTTTTAAACTACAGTATTAAAAATTTTACTTATTAAAATGGTGATATATTGAATTGTTTCAGTTACATTCTAATATAATTATACCTTCAAATTCCTAAAAATATTATTGCTATCAAAAAATGATTGAATGTGGTTTAAGATTATTTGTAGTTGTTTTATAAAATACGAGCAAGTATTATCAAATATCCATGTTCTACTACAATTATTTTCTCTGTGTGTTTAAATCACTTGTGTAACAAACATCTGTTCCAACTTTCTAGAAGATTTAAGGTTTGCCTTTTAGTATATCTTTTAATTATGTAATGAATTGACAATATTCCAGAGCCAAAATGATATAAGTTATAGTTTGTGAAATCTCATATTCACAGTTGCTTCACAGCTCTGTCCTCTTCCATTTATAGATAATCATTTTTGTCAGTATTTCACCTTTTCCTTCTATCGTGTTTCCCCCCAAATAAGACCTACCCTTAAAATAAGCCCTAGCAGGATTTCTATGGATTTGTTAAATATAAGCCCTACCCTGATAATAAGACCTAGTGATGGGGGTGGCTATGCAGCGTATCTGCATAGCCCCACAAAGCATTTCAGCAGAGAGGAAGACATCCCCTGAAAATAAGCCTTAGTCTGTCTTCTTGAGAAAAAATAATTATAAGATAGTGTCTTATTTTCAGGGAAACACAGTATTCTTTTGCATTGAAAACATAAAAAAGAAATTGACCCAAACTCATGTATAAAAGAAAGCAAGAAAGAGATAACAAAAGGCAAGTAAGGAAGGAAGAAAAGAAGGTAAGGAAGCAAGAAAGAGCTGTGCCCCCCAGGCCCTGCCATTCTTAAGGCAAAGGTAACACATTACACATTTTTTTGAAATTTGCTTTTGTCATTTAACAATTTATATTCCAACATAAACAATTATAACCTATTACATGGAAATCTTCCTAACTGCTTTTAAAACATACATAGCACAATACTGCACTGTGCAGACATACTAGAGTTTACCCCACCAGAATCTCACTGTTAAATTTTGGGATTGATTCCAATTTTATGCTAGTACAGATAAAGTTGTTAATTTGTACTGTGAAGAATGTTTGACTTATGTAAAGTCAAATTAATACCAGTTTATTTTCTGGGTCTTTGAAATAGATTCCAGGAAGGGAGCTTGCTGAATTCAAGTTTAAACGTCGTATACATGATATTGTCATATGTTGACAAATTCCCCTCAATAAGAGTTTTCCCATTTTGCATCTTGAGCAACAAAATACCTCTTCTCCCCTATTTCTTCTGTGTTATTAAGTTATTTTTATTAGTAGTCTATATCTACATTTTCATGTTTCCCCAGTCTTACAAGTGAAAAAAATTAGTTGCCGTTCTAATTTTCATTTTTCTCTTGATTCTTATAATGTGCAGTACTTTACAATAAACGTTAAAATATAAAATCTACATTCTTTGGATTTAAGTGTCCCAGTGAAGTATCCTGTTTGGATGACCTGACAATTATGTAATTGTAATCAATTTGGTTCCTCTTCAACCATCCATCTATTTAGTCCACTATTGCATTTTAAGAAGAGTACCAGGAAGAAGAAATGAAGCAAAGGCCAGAGAAGAAAATGAAAGGGAAAGAGGAAGAAGAACGGGAAGAGAAAGAGGAAGATAAAGAGGAGAGAGAGAGGAAGGAGGAAGGGAAGAAGAGAGAAAAGAGGAAGGAAAGGCTCAAGGAAAGGTAGTAAAGTGTGAGAATAAATGGGGAAAACTGCTTAAATTAATAATACTATCCTTGTTTGCATGAAGCTTATGCCTTAGCTCCTGTGCTATAAACTATTAAATTTATGTGATTTGTTCATATTCACATTTCTAATATCTTGGAAATTAAACATTTAAAAGTTCTACTGAATTTCAGCAGTAAAACACACAAAAACATAAAATTAGATTGATGTCTCTTGTTAACACATATTTGTCCATCTTATGATGGGTAGACACTACAGATTGATAGTTCATCTTCTACTATTGTAATCACATATAACAGAGCACCAAAATGGACATACTGCACCAACATAATCAGAAGTGAAGCCTGTGTTAGCTATTTCATCAAACATGTTTCATGTAAACTGCCTGGGTACCTGAAAACAATTAGTGAGACCTGAAATTTAATCAAAGCTAGCATCATATTCAAAATTTGAACTAAGGTAAGTATAGAGAAGAAATGTTATATTGTGATTGTTTTGAAGTGGCCATCTGCCCATATCAAAATCTACCACAACAGTTTGGCAGGCAGTTTAAAGAAATGAAATAACTGCTTTGAGCAGGTCAGGTTCACAGGAGGACCAACAGTGCCTGGAAAGCACAGAGTCATGTTCACAACATATGGTGCTTTGACTAGTTGCTATCCAAATATGTCTACAACTTACAAATTGTCAAAAATTGTAGCACCGATAGAAAGCCTTTAAGGAGATTTTCAAAGTATATTTTAAACATGAAATATCAGAAGCCAAAAACAGTGTAAACATCTAATAAAATTTTGGAGAAAATTACATGATATAATAATTCTGATGTCTAATTTACATTTGATTCATTTTAAGCTCTCCTTTTGATTAAAAAAGATCTTCCCAGAAATTAATGGCTTTATTTGTAATTTTTGTGAATATTTATATGCTGAACAATGGTGTATTTTTTTTTATTGTTTAAAACAATTACAGTTCCACAAAGTCTGCTTTAGTGAAACCTTCCTGATCAATTAGAATAATCTTTACCTTCACACCCTGCCCTGACTCTCTCACTCCTGAATCTCCGTCTCCATCTTCTTCCCAGGTCTATGGCTAGAACCTGCCGGTCTTTGTAGTTCCTCTTCTTGGAAGGGTGGCCATTGAAATTGAAATGAGTTGATGAGAGCTCTCAGGTAGTAAGTTGGAAATAGGAGACTGGTGAGGGGTGGGCACGAGGAGAGAAACTCCTTAAACACAGTGGGATGAAGCTGCAGGACCCAGTGCACCACCAGCTGAGCCCTGCAGAGAGAGAGCTGCAGACAAGCAGAGAAAAGGGTAGCCCCAGGTGCTGACCCAGGAGTTACCTGGGGCCACTGCTTACAACCAGATGACTCTTGGCAATACTCATTGACCAGACAATGTCACCAAGATGGACAGACAAGTATTCCCAAAGCTGAAGGTAAGTATGTCCAGCCTGGACCCTATTGTCATGTGTTCTTTCCTCTTGAATTTCTTTTTCCTTTTGAGACACAGTGTCACTCTGTCACCCTGGGTAGAGCACCATGGTGTCATAGCTCACAGCAACCTCAAACTCCTGGGTTCAGCCTCCTTCTTGCCCCAGCCCCCCAAGTAGCTGAGACCACAGATGCGTACCACACCAGGTTTATTTTTTTATTTGTAGCTAGAGACAGAGTCTCACTCTTGCTCAAGCTGGTCTCGAAGTCCTGAGCTTAAGTAATCAGCAATCCACCCTCCTTGGACTCCCAGAGTGCTAGGATTATAGGTGTAAGCCATTGAGCCCAGCTGCCTCCTGAACTTCTTGAGAGAGAAAAACTACCACTGGAAATAAGTAGAAAAAGAGTGGGTTACCTGGGATAAGCCCAAGCTGTAGGCCCCAGGTGTGTCTACATCCATCCTGACTCTCTGAACTGCAAGGGGCCGCTGCCTGAGAAGGCTTACCTTCTTTTCTAACATCAAACTCACCAAGAGTTCAACAGAGGGTGTCATATCATGTTGTTGAACTCTTTATATAAATATTAACCTCAAATCTACTCATTGAGAGTTGAGGATTCAGAGGGGATGATCACTAGCTGTTGCATTCCCAAGATCCAATGCATAATTTTGAAGACTTATTAGATCAGGAATCATAGCCCCCTAAGTTAGGTGCAATCCATTCACAAAGGATTTCATTCTTGCACAGAAATGCAGTGATCACAAAGGTATTATGGAAGAACCCGGAACCAGTATAATTATTCTTAATGGAAATGACTTATACCTGGAACCAGTATCTCTGTCCAATTGCCAGTCTTCACTTTCAGATTGTAGACCCTCTCTCTCTCTTCTCCACGTGGCTGAGAAAGACACTCTTTCTGGAGGGAAAACTCTTTCACACCCCCACCTCAGCCCATATACCCATAGAACAATTCATCAAAATATTCTGACAAATCATTTGCATGTGGTCCATGCTCTGTTCTTGTGGCAGTTGGGCCAGCTTCACGAGGTGTGCACATCTCAGCATGCTACCCACCATTCAAAAGAGGAGTTCATCAGTTCCCCAACCTGGGGCCTGCAAGTAGGGAATCCTCATGACAGGGTCTCAGAGAGCAGTCCCTCCTAATTAGCTGAGATTGCAGATTCTTCCAAGGTCCTCTCAAGAGTAAGCACCTTTTACCTAAATAGTCCCAGGTCCTGATTCTTTGGCACCCTACCCTACTGTCTAACAACTGTGTCACTTTTATAGACAGTACTGGCAGCCAAGATCATGTGCTGGCGTGAATCCCTCGTGGGTACCCTGTCATCACCTTCCCCCTAAATCAAGGCTTTTTCTTAAAAGATAGTACTATCTGTAGAAACCAGTATTGATTTGAGTTAATAGAAAGAAAACAAAATCTCAAAGGTGAAGGGAAAAAATAAAAGAGCATATACACTTCACCTTAAAATATGAGAAATCTATGATCTGCCATTTATCAAAAAATGACCCACCCCTTTCCCATCATTAACAATAGCACTTTAGTTCAGAGTTGTGTGTATACACTACAGATAAATTATTTAAGTATGGAAACAAAATTTAGTTGGCCTAATTAGTTATTATTACTTCATAATAAAATTTTGTTTGCTAGGGTCCGGAAACTTGTTTTTTTTCTTTCTGTGTATAATAAAGCACATAGATGACTTTGACACACTAAAATGTATACGTCATTGGTCTTACTTTAGTGACATGAAAAGCACATTTTTTCTGCTATTTTTTGTAGCTTTGAGGTGCATTTCAGACATCAATAGCATTATTAAGGATAGAATAAAGCCATAGTTGAGAACAACAGATCTCAGTTGAAATGAGAATGTCACTTTTCTGCCCATTAAAATATGTTTATTTTGAGCACATATAATTGTATATTTTATTGTTAAACATATGACAGTTATATTTTTCTTCTGGCAAAATAGCCAAAGACAATCAGCAAAATATTTTCTGCAAAATGAAGTCCTATGCAAAAAACAAACAAAGAAAGAATAAAAACGAATTCATTTTAACAGGTCTAGAGGGAGAATTTAGCATTTCCAATTAGTAATACAAACCTTATCCAACAAAATTCATCAAATTTTAGTATCCTAACCATAATTCTATAGAAGAAGGATGTAATAAAACTCTATTGTATGTATTGTATATAATTTAAAAACCAATAAAGAACAGCATCCATTCAAGTTGTCACAGGCATTGCACAGACAGATTAAAATATAGCAGGGGCTTCTATTATTTTTATATCAAAAATGAAGGAAGTATAACTGTTTTTCGTTACTTGGGTAAACTGTATCATGCTGAAGTTAGGATTTTTAGGGTATTTATCACCAAATCAGGTACCTTGATTCGATAAGTCTATTTTTCACCCTCATCCTCTCACACCCTCCCCCTTCTTAGTTTCTAGTGTTCATAACTGCTCATTATGATAATATATGTCCTTCATTCAGCTCCCATTTATAAATGAAGACATTGACTTTCTCTTCCTGAGGTACTTAGGATAATGGCACTTGGGTGGGTTCCATACGATAGGAACATTTTCTTCATAAACATTCGGCTGCAGATGTATGCTTTATAAAATAACTTCTTTTCCTTCCGTTAAAAACCCAGTAATGGGATTGCTGGATCAAATCGTAGGTCTACTTTTAGTTCTTTGAGTATTCTCCATTGTACCGGTTTACATTCTAACCAGCAGTGTATAAGCAGTTCCTTTTCACCACCTCCCGGCCAACATCGACTTACTGCGTTTAGACTTTTTAATGATGGTGATTCTGACAGGGGGAAGGTGGTACCCCATTGTTTTAATAGGTATTTCTGAAATAATTACTGATTGTTTTTCAAATGTTTATTGGCCATTTGTCTGCTTTCTTTTGAAAAGAATTTGTTGGTGTTTTTTTAGCTACTTTTGATGAAGTTATTTGTTTCTTTTCTTGCTGTTTGTTTGAGCTTTTTGTAGATTCTGGATTTTAGCCCTTTGTAAAGTTTATGAATCCTTCCTCCCATTTGGCATGGTAGGTATTTACTATGTTGATTTTTTCCTTTGCTGTGCAGAAGCATTTTAGTTTAACTAAGTCCCATTTATTTATTTTTGTTTAATTTATTTTGCTGTATTTCCTTCTTTTTTTTTTTTAAGTCATAGCTGTGTGCATTAATGCAATCATGGGGTACAATGTGCTGGTTTTATATACAAGTTGAAATATTTTCATCAAATTGTTTAACATAGCCTTCACAGCATTTTCTTAGTTATTGTGTTAAAACATTTATATTGTACATTTACCAAATTTCACATGTACCCTTATTCCTTCTTGAGTCTTATTCATGAAGTCTTTGTCTAGACTGGTGTCTAGAGCTTTTCCAATATATTCTACAGACTTTCTAAGTTGTTTTCTTTTCTTACATTTAAGTCTGTAATCCTTCATTCTTCCACATGTGGCTGTGCAGTTTTCCCAGAACTATTTATTGAATTAGGGCATCTTTTCCCTGGTATATATTTTTGTATACTTTGGCAAAAATCAGTGATAATAGCTACATAGTTTTCTATCTGATTTCTCCGTTCTTTTCCATTGTTCTATGTGTTTACCTTCACACCAATATCATCGTTGATGTTGGCTACTAGAGCTTTGTAGTATAATTTGAAACCTGTTAAGATGATGTCTCTAGGTGTGTTCTTTTTGCTTATGATTGCTTTGGTTATTCAGCATCTTTTTTGTTTCCATATAAAGTTCAGGATTATTTTTTTCTTCTAGATTCATAAGAAATGACAGAAATTTTGATGGGAATTATGTTAAATCTTTAAATCCCATTGGGCAGTATGGATATTTTAAGAATGTTGATTCCTCCAATCTGTGAGCCTAGAACATTTTTCCATTGGTTTGTGGTCTCTGATTTCTTTAATCAACATTTTATTGTTCTTGTAGAGATCCCTAACCTTCTTGGTTAAATATATTCTTAGGTATTCTATTTTCTTTGTAGCTATTATAAACAATGTAGAGTTATTGATCTGAGTCTCAGCTGTTAGTATATAGAAATGCTATTCCTTTGTATACATTAATTGATAATCTGAAAATTTTTATACACATTCATATGTATATACATACACACATATATAATTTATTTTTTGAAAGAAAAAATAGGTCTGATACTTTATTTCTAAGTCTTGGTAGAACCTTGCATTTCTTATTTCTCCTGGTCAATAACATTTCCTCTTAAATATGAATCATTTTGCTTCTGAATTAATCATCTGAGTTTTTGTCATAGGATGATGTTAACTAGCTAAAACCACCAAAGTTTTGAATAGTAATAGCATAGAAAAATTAAGTGTGACTTTCGACTTTATAGTAAGCAAAGGTTATCTCTTTAAGGATATTAAAGATTTAAAATATAATGGAGATATTTGCCTGGTTCTGTTACTATTAAATCACCTTTTGATTTTATTGTGTCTACTTCTGTGAAGTAGTATCCCCAGTCATGGGATGGAGGGCACCAGCAAACATTTCGTCCTATTAAAAATAGCAAAACAAGTGCAGCAAGAAAACACACAGTTATTGAACCACTGGAATCCAGGCTTACGTCATATAAAGCCATCGAAGAGAGTGGATACAATCAGATAGACTTTACATGTCTTGCATCAAGAACCTGGTATTTAGAAGCGTTCCTGTAAAATGCAGTGGTCACAATACAGACAGTTTCAGACTTCCGTGGAAAGCTCTATGAATCATGTTTGAAAGTAAATATGTAGAACATAAACATTCTTTTGTTTAGATGTGTGTTGTTACTTCTGCTAACAGAAAATTATTTGTTGAGAATTGTTCCATTTAAACAGACAATATGTCAGTTATTAGCTACTAAGCCAGGATTTTTATACCAGTACTGTTTATACTTGACTGTTTCTATGTGTCTTTTCTTTGGACTTTGAAATAGATTTTGCAATATACATACATCTTACCCCACAGCCTTGAAACGAACAATCATCTACTTTTTTTAAAAATATAGATCCTATTTTTATTTGAGAGTCACAACATAGGTGACAAATTCACATGATACTTTTCTCTCAATTGTGTTTTATTCCTAGAGACATGTAAAACAATGAATGTTCTTAAAAACCCTATGGCAATATCCTTCAAAGTTATTATCTGCAAAATATCAACTTGCCCATAAATGTAAATAAAGGGGCTGGATCAAATTAAGCTAGATCATCTAAAGGAATAAAACTTTTCATTTTACAAAGGAGAAATAAATTCAAATTTTAGAGTAAGTCAGTCAGTTAATATTTTCAAAGGTTAAATAATTTTCCAAGGTAGTCAACTTCCTAAATTTTGCTAAAATTCTCAACCTTCTTCTAGTGAAGGAACGTAAAAGTGAGAATCTTGTCTGCAGAATGCTGTAAGAAGATGTATTACATCACAGGGTTCAGAGGGCCCGGCCCATTCCCATCAATGTATCAGCATAGATTTGGGGAATAAATTCATGTGTTTTCACTGTGAATATGGTGGAGAAAAAGAAGTAAAGTTAAGAACATTCCTATAAGAGAATAATAGGAAATATATTGCGCTAGAAAAAGATAAAGTATTGAATAAAATATATGTTGGATTCCATGCCCATGTGGTGGTTCACTCCTGTAATCTTACCACTCTAGGAGGCTGAGGTGAGTGTATTGCTTCAGCTCAGAAGTTCAAGACCAGCCTGAAGAAGAGCAAGACCCCATCTCTACTTAAAATAAAATAAAATAAAATAAAAATAAAAACAGTAAAACTAACGAGGCATAATGGCAGACACCTTTAATCCCAGCTACTCATAAGGCTGAGATAAAAGGACTGGCTTGAGCCTAAGAGTCTGAAGTTTCTGCAAGCTCTGATGATGCCAAGACAGTCTATCCAGGGCAACAGAGGGAGATGCTGTCTCAAAAACAAACAAACAAACAAACAAAATGTTAGCTTTCAAAATGAAATAAGACTTGATCTGAAACAGGATGTGTGTATGTATGTAGCTGTGTATTTATGTATTAGTGCAGGAAATTGAGGGAAACCTCCCAGGATGGAAAGGCGATAAAGATAGTTGAATGTACAGGAAAGGTAAACAGCAGTCCTATTTTTAAGGCATTACAGTTATAATTGAACTTCACCCATAGAAAACCCAGAAGAATACATACAATAAATAGTTTTCTAGTTAGAGTAACTTAGTAAAAATGTTTCTGTGACACATATTTCAAGTATTTACAACAATTTTCTTCTTTTTGTCCTTTTGTCAGTGACATAGGTGTCTGTCTTTATTTTACTTATTTTGGCTGATATTTCAATAGAAATTGGGCATTAAAAATTCTAATCAGGCATTTTCATACCAATTAAATATGTCGATGATGCACACATACACTCAGAAGTGTAAATCATGAGCATTGAAAGTTGCTGATAAAACATTGATTTCAACATTTTCTATGCATTTACATCTTGCTTTGTCCTGTTAGACCTATTTTATAAACATCTATGCTTAATAGAAATTTAAATGCTATAGCAAATTTCTGGTATTCTGTCAAAGACACTCATTTATTATAGAAATATTTATTTTGCAAAAAAAAAAATTGAATGAACTTCTTTTGCACAGAATGAAAAACTTTAGGGATTAAGTTAGATTACATAAAGAACACATGCTCCTTTTGAGTGGTAACTTCTAAATTAATTGAAAGCGTATGAGGTAGTTCCCTATTAATAATTAAAAATCAACTTCAAACTATTTTAACTGGCTTTTTATGGTTTTTTGTTAATAAATAGCAGCTCATGATATACCTTAAAAATCTCTGATGAATTATTCAGATAAGTTCATGCAAAGAAGCAGGAATGTCTTTTGTGACACGTAGAGCAATGACTGTCTGTACTAGACTAAAGAAATGATGCTTGGACAGCATTATCTTGCAAACCTATTTGAAAATAACATTTTATCCAAGATCAGCAGATGTGTTTTTTATATAATCCCTGATTCAGAGCTTTTGCACAGAATTCTTCTGTCTGGAAATGGTTTCTACAGTGTAATTGGTTTACTCTTTCAGTTTCACTTTTAACAAGTGACAACTCTGGATAGGCTGCCCCAAGGTAGTCTGAAAATTCCTTAATGTGTTCAATTTTTCATAAAGTATTAATTTTTGTTGTACTATGTTAGTTACTCTTTGACTTAGGGTATTTGTTTCCTTGGTTGATCTATCCCCAAAAGCTAGAATAATATTTACAAGGTAATGGACTCTCAATACATGTGTCAAATATAAAATATCAGTGATCTAGGAGAAATTTAAGATACATTTCACTGTCCTTAATTACGTAGAAATATTCAATGTCTATTAAACAGGAATAAATAATTACATGAGAAAAACAGATGACATGAAAAGACTAAATAATAGAGGTCAAAAATTAGGTTTGATGAGATTTGAAAAACCTCTTTGAAAATAGAAATTCAGCCAAAATAGAGATTGTAAGACAAAAAGGAACTCTAATATAGTTATGTACAGCAATAGATATTTGTTCATTAAATTACTGAGTCAAAAGAGAAGGTACAAATTTCGGATTAAAAGACAAAAGCCCCACTGATATAGAGATAATTCAAACCAAATTGCCCAAATATTTGACAAAAATACAAAGAATTATATACAGGTTAGAAAAATAAAATAAAAATGATAAAGAATAAAAGAAATATTGATTGATATTGGCTAATATTTTATTCTAAAATAGGGATATAATTAATCTGAAATCATTAATAGTACATAGTGTGAGTGAATGAAGAAAAAAATGTTAGAAGAACCAAAATAGTTAAGGGGAATACGATAATAGTGAGAAGAAAAATAAGCTTAAATATAACCAGGAAGTAATAGGAAAAGGAAATGGGGTGATGGATTTATTAAACTATAGAGTAGTCCTTCTGTTTATCTATCATTTGACATATCTTTCTATTTCCCCCACTTCCAAAATACTTGGGACATTTTAAAATCAATTGCAACCCATTTTGAACATGTATGAATAATAAAGTCTTAAGTTACATTTTCTTACCACAGTGTTATAAACTAGAATTATGATAATAGCAAAATTTAAATGGAATACATAAAAATATCATTATTACAAACACATTTCTGAATACTTATGTAATACAAAAGTAATATTTGAGTTTTGGGGTTTCTTCTAAATATCAAGAAAAACTATGTAGTTATACACATAAGGCCAGTTCACAAACTGTTTGCATTAATTATCTGCAAAAGCTGGACAGACACATTTGCAAACATCAGTCCATGCCTGTGTATACGTAGTGTATCCATACCAAACAGCTGTGCGGAGTTCACTAAAAGGCATACTTTAGAGGTGTGGTCTCCAATCTATTTGGCACCAGGGACCAGTTTCATGGAAGACATTTTTTCCACTGATGGAGTCTGGGGAGAGACAGGAGGCAGAGCTCAGGCCGTGGCGCTGTCCTGCCAGGTTCTAACAGGCCAAAGGTGGGCACTGTGCACAGCCAGTGGGGTTGAGCCTGCAGCACCAGAGTGCTCCTGGCAGCATTACTTGGTAAGTCAAAACTAAAACTACTCAGATGTTCAGCTGCCCGAGAAGACGTAGATAAATTGAAGAATACTCACAAAATGAGAATAATGTGCACAATGCATAATTTCATTTATCTCAAATAGAAAAAAAATTACATTACTGATCTTTGGTTCTAGAAGTGAAGAGAGCGGTTAACTGGAGCAGTAAGCAGAATGAGAAGGTTCTGAGATGATGGCATCGTTCTGCTTGTGATCTGACTCTGACTAAACACGTGTCTTTTGAAATCCTCTGAGCTGAATGCTGGTGATATGAGCGCTATTCTCCAAGAAAGTTATACTTCAATGAAAACTTAAAAGTAAATAGACGTTAAAAAGGTGATTTTTACAAATTGATTTTTATAAATATCTCATTAAAAGTAAGTAGATAAAAAAGCTTTTAATCATTATGTGTTTCACAAAGCCCAACAAAAAAACAAATCTTCAAAGTCATTTTAGATCCCATGAGAAAAAAAAAAAAGTATAAATTTTGTTGAAGTTTTAACACTCCCTATTTTCCTGTTTTAACACCCACACAAAAGCCTGCAGGTGTCTGTGCAGCAGTGTGACAGGACGTCCTGCCTCAAGTACCTCTTCTTATCCCCACCTGATTGTTACCTAGCAATGTTTAAATGCATAGATGGAATCCCCTCTCACCTTTTGCCAGTGTACTCTCCCTTGCCCTTCATAAAGGAATTGGTCCACAGATTCCCATAACTCTCTCTCAGCAGCTCACATGCTTGGTATAGCCTGCTCCCTTCTCCCGCTTCTCATACCGTCCTCTGTGTGGCATGAGGTGACTCTGCCCTGTAGAACATATGACTATAGGAAATTTTGCTTTCTATTTTCTCTCCTGTGTCCCCTTTGTGGTTACACCTGACCTAACATCTCATGAAAGAACACAAAGAAAGACAAAGAAGTATCAGGAACATCAGTGTGAAAAAATAAACAAGTGATAAAACAAAAATAAATCATGTAAGCAACAGAAACAGTGTTATCAAAGGTGATTTCTTTTTCTTCTTGAGACAGAATGTTACTCTGCCACCCTGGGTAGAGTGCCATGGCATCATCAGAGCTCACAGCAACCTCTGCCTTTTGGGCCCAAGCCATCCTCTTACCTCAGCCTCCCAAGTAGCGGGGTCTACAAGGTCTGCCACATGCCGGCTAGTTTTCCTATTTTTAGTAGAGACAGGGTCTCATTCTTGCTGAGGCTGGTCTTGAACTACTACCCACCTCAGCCTCCCACAGTGCTAGGATTATAGGTGTGAGCCACTATGCCTGGCCTATCAAATATGATTTTAAAAAGCATTGGTTTAAGAATTGTATAAAATTTTGTTAGATGTCTGTAAGAAAATTTGTTAAGAGGAAAGGCTTCATGTTTACTGATTTAGAAAGTGGAAAATGATAGGGGATTGCAGTTGATGATACCATGCTAATATTTTTAATTTACTAAAAGAAATCAATTCTTTCTGTTAAACTATATTGGCAATCTATTAACTGATACATTAGTAAACATATTGATGAGAATAAATACCAAACAATAATGAAGTTTTGATTTGTTTCATTTTGAATTACCACATCGAAAAGGTACAGGACTCATACAGCTTAGTGTGGAATTAATTATTTCTTTATAAAATCAACTATTTCTTATACCATCAAAATACTTCTGAATTAGCAGGCTGAAAGGACATTGCATTTTTCAAAGCACAGATTGAATCGCATTTTTATCAAAAGCAAATTTTGTATCTTGTTAGTGAATAGTGATTTAATCTTAAGCAAAATATTTGTATAGTTAATACAGTTTAATTTAATGTTTAATAGTATTCTGAGCAAAGTATAAATAGAATAAATAACAAATATCTAACCATGACTAAGAATATATACCTCAATCTGTTTGTGATCTAAAATATTCTGGAAAACAACATAACAAGATTAAAATAACATTGTAGATGTAAAATAAAAGCTAAAATTAGACCATTTGACATAAAAGCTATGTAATTTACCATGAAATTATAATTTTTTTGGCTTGGAATAGAGAGTCAAATTCAAAGACATGAATAAAAATAAATGAATAAAATCACAGTATAGACATAATTTATGACTACCAGTGGGAAGATCCTGGATAATATATTGAATTAAAAATTGGTTAATTATGTCAAATTGGGATGATAAACAGGCCATTTTTTGGTTGAAGAACCCGAATCCCAATTCCATATAAATGGAAATGAGTGGAGTATCCGTTTGGAGAGTACTTAGCCAGTGAATTTACACTGCCATGGGAATGATAAAGATAGGCACTGCAACAGTTCATAGGCCTAAAAATAGGTTAAGAAACATTGTTTGAAAAAAAAAAAAAGAAACATTGTTTGGTAATCATTGCATACTGTTCCAGTTCTTCTCAGATTCTAAGTGTAAGTTCAGACTCACTAGATTTTCCTGCACTATCTAAACTTGAGAAGCTTAGAGTTATCTTGTAGGTGCCATATGGGAAAACCTTGTTAGCCACAGCAGGGTCAGATATCATAAAACAGTTAGCTAATCTACAATGAGGACTTTGTATCAAAGTGCAGATGTCAGAGTAGCTGTTTATTAAATCATTTGAAAGGGAAAATGAGATGGCTAAACAATATCACTAAAATTCAAACAGACTTTTTTCAAGTAAACACAGTATTTACTGAAAAAGGTTAAGCTAAGGAACAAGGAGAGAGATGAGCGGTAACAAGGAGAAGAGAACTGTTATGTTTGGAAAGCCACGTACATCAGAAAATAGAAGAAGTTCAGGACCAAGGACTTTGATGTATTTTTGATTTTAACTGTAATTAAAGCACAGATCCTAAATCATAAAGGTGGTTTTAAACAGACATTCCCAAAAGAAGAAAACAATTATGATTTTGAGAATATGTTACTTTTAAAAAATATTATTTTTATGGGTGGCACCTGTGGCTCAAAGGAGTAGGGTGCCAGCCCCGGCCAAAAAGTGCAAAAAAAAAGCATTATTTTAGTCATTATATTTTATTGTGAAGATACAGAAGAGATTGACTCACTAGATTTTTCTGCACTATCTATACCTGAAAAGATTGAGTATCCTGTAGATACTATATCAGAGATTATGTATATATCATTTATCCTGATGATACACAAAATAATGAACTTTATGTATGACTCATAATTCTGAAATTAAAAGTCTCTCTTATTACTGAAAAAAAAGCGAGAAAGTGAGCCTGTGATAATTAAATGTTATATAGTTGCGTCCATGAATGGTTATATTTAAAGTGATGTTGAAAGAAAGCTACCATTGTTCAATTGACAGTTGTAACATATTTTCTTTATTCAGCAAAATGTATAATCTGTGTTAAACAAAGGAAATTTAACTTAACTAGTACATAGTTATCCATAGACATATAATACTGATCATGTTTTAATTAACCAAAATGTTATACGGACTTATGTAAATCATCTTGAATTATGAAAAACATTTAAAACTATCTTTGTGGTAATTTGTGGATATATAATTAAAATTAGATTGAGATTAGGTTTATTTAAAAAGCAAACCAAAAAAATTTTTACATGAGATTTTTATATAAAATATATATTTTCTTTTATCTCCATACTTAGAGGTTTTAGTGGGTTTCTTGGTTTCAAATTAATAGAACACCTAAAATCAGGAATAATTTATGCCTTAATCAGATGAGTTCTGAATTATACTGCCTTGCTTCAAATATTCATCTTGATGCTTTCTAGATTCATAATTCTGGGAAAGAATACCTATCCTATACCTCTGTTGATTCAAATATATAAAAAGAACACAGTCTCTCTGCACAGATTAACTGCAGAAAGTGAAAGAAGCCACCCCATGCATATTATATAGAATGAATGATTAATGTCTTGACTATCATTAACATTAATTTTATTGCGAGTGTATTTGTTTGATAATCCCCCTTACCATTCTGCCCACAGTGCTCCTATCTCCTGGAGGTACAATGTAGGAAAGCCATTTCTACTAGAGTTAGGAGCCGATTTCCCTCAAATACAGCACCTTTCATTCTAATGTTTATTTGCTTCTATTTATTGTCTTGTACATGGAATTCTCCAAAGGGAGCCAACCCTCTTTTGTTACCTTTTGTAAATAGATTCTAATCTCAATTCCTGACAGCCCAGTAGAGTTTATCTCCTTGGTACACCATGTATTTCTCTCTCTTTACGCATGACATTGCTCAGCATATCCTATTTTCTATGCCTCATAAATTAGTTCTTGTATTACCATTGCTAGAGACATTTATTTCTGTACCTTTTGTATACCAAATCATCCTAAGTGTCGATTGATTAGGTCCTTGGTTATTTTCTACCTCAAATAAGTTCCCTCCCGATTGCCGCTCCAGAAATCTAGATTTGTACCCTTGTTTCCTCTTCCTGCCTAAGATCCCCTGGAGCAGTGACCTGTGGGCCGTGCCTCTTAAAAGCACAATTGTTTCAGATGATTTTTCCTGCCATTTTCTGAAATCTTTTCTGAAGCTGCATCTTGGAGATGAATTTAGTTCTTTTTGCTTGTCCTGACTCCACTCACAGAAGGGCAGATGTAAAACTTCCTACTCATAAAATTAGCTCAAATGCTAAGAGATTAGCTCTCCTTTTTCCCATGTCCTCCTATCAGGGTTGTTTTCTTGGGGTCTCAGACTGGGAGGGAATCTTCTCCTCTGTTAGAAGGTGAAATAATGTTCTTGTCTCTGGTTTTTTAAGTGTACAAAGGTTATTTTGATTATCCTACATTTCCAACTTTTCAGTTGTGAGAACATCTAACTTATTGTGGCCAAAAGGATTAAGGATCCAAAGATAAATCATTATCCTTCTGTTCTCAGAAAGATAAATCATGTCACTGTCCGAAGACAGTTTGTTTTTAGTGCATCTATTCAATTCTTTTTCCTGAAAAGATACAATTAAAATGTGAACCACAAAACATGCATTATGCATATTACACGTCATTGTGTAAGGAAACAAAAACACAGGTAAACAAAAATAAACTTGGGGATTTTGCAAAAGGAGGCAATAAGTCTGTTTGTTGGTTTTAAAACAGTTCTTGGAGGGTAAGTGTTGTGAACCGTGGCCAGATGTAGCATCCATTTTATCTATTAATGGTCTGAGGAAGACTGTTTTCAGAATGCAAAGTTTAAAAATGAAATTCACTTCTTGGGGTTACAGCTTTTAACGGACTGACTGTCACTGATAAGGAAATGATGGAGAGCACAACGTTTTTGCAATCTCATTAGCTGGATGTATTGTGTGATGCTGAAATTTCCCATCTCCAGAATACTAACATACACTAGAAGCTGAGGAAGAGAGGAGAAAAACAGTTCAAAGTCTTATATGTAACTTCCATTTTCAGAAAAGTGTTAAAATAATTTTCATAGTATTGTTTTTTTCTCTCTTTCTTTTTTAAGGAACAAAAAGAAATCTCATACTATTTTAGCATGATACTATGCTTCCGGATAAAATCTATCTCACATAGTCAGAAAGCTTACCATAATTCAAATAAAGTTGGCCACTACAAGGCTTTCTTCAGGAGACAAAATAATATACTCAATAATCTATGTCACAAAGATGCTCTTTAACAAGTGGTTTTTTCAAAACTTCTAATATGTGCAAATGTGACATTTATGAAATATGTCTTTAGTGGAAGCCAAAATAAATTTATTGACCTTTCGTCACCATGCCCATGGCCTGGTGCTTGGTTCATGCTGATAGAACAGAAGGCCTGAAAGAAGGCAATTTATTATGAAAAAAAAATTATTGCCTCACAGTTGTGGAGGCTGGGAAGTCCAAGGTCAAGGCTGGGTCATTATATGGCAAAAGGTGGGAAAAGAGCTCACATGCTTCCAGCAGTCCTTTCAATAGTAGAGTGTTCGTTTTCCACCAGGGCTCGCCTTCCAACACGGTTGCATTGGAGGTGAGATTTCAATATGAGTTTTGAAGGGAAAACACATTTAAAGTGTAGTATCTATGAAATACAATTTTTTATTGATCATTCATATTGACTGTTGGCATGTTAAAGTAGATCTCTGAATATAGAAATATCTGGATGCAAATGAAAACTATCCCAATCCTGAAGAATTGATTGGCATAGTATAGCTTAACTAAAAAAAAAAAAAAGGTTTATTTATTAAAAACAGTGCCTTCTTGTATTAATTTGTCAGTTTATTTCTAAATTATCAGATGAAAATCTTATAGATTAAGTTATTCAAGATTTTTTTGTATCTGTTTTTAACTGAAAGGACTGAAATACATTCAAGTAGAGACGGATAATAAAAAAAAGGGACTCTGAGTTTTAGTTTCAGTTCTCCCACTTTTTTAAGAATTTTGTTTTGTTGTTGTCCTAGGCAAATCATGTAATCTTTCTGAGTTTCTGCGTATTCATATATTCATTTGTGTCTAGTACCTGGATAGATAATTGTCTATGTAGCATAAAATACGTTAAAAGTAATTTCAAAAATATTGGAGAGGGGGTAGGGTGATTGTGAAGAATGTATTAACTATGCACAATAGTGACTTAAAATACTGTGTTTAGTAATTGCTATCAATGTAACAAATTTCAGTTGAAAGAAAACTGTTTCTTCTGACATCTGCAATAGTGTTTTCACATTACAAAGAAAACACAGTAACTTCAAAGTCATAATAATGCCTTAAACATATCGTGTTTCCCTGAAAATATGATGTACCCCCAAAATAAGCCCTAGCAGAATTTGTATGCATTTGTTAAATATAAGCCCTACCCCAATAATGAGACCTGGTGACACCATGCATTTTGGCGTGGAGTGGTAAGGAACACTGGAATATCTTTTATCTGCCACTGCTCCTTCCCCCACTTGCACAGATGTGTGTGTGGTAACCATGGTTGCAGGCATCCTATTGCACACGTGCGAACAGCTGGGGGAAAGGAGTTCACGTATCACTAGCACCAGCCCCACCAACAAGGTCAGCTTCCCCATCAGGTTCCAGAAGAAGATGACTTAACTGTATTTGAATAAATGTAGATTGTTGTATTATACTTAATAAAAATAAGACATCCCCTGAAAATAAGCCCTAGTGTGTCTTCTTGAGAAAAAATAAATATAAGACAGTGTCTT